>CANXYI011794909.1:0-12188 GCA_948208565.1 Hura crepitans
ATTCATTAACTTGTTTTAATTTATCAACAAAGTGGCAATTAACATAATTCAATATATAGGGTATTCGAGTTATGTTAAGAGAGGATATAAACATATTAATAATTCACACAAGCTGAAATCTATTACTGTGAATTAGGTTCCTTTATTCTTAATGTTATTAATAGTTAATTTTAGAAACGTATTCAAAATTAGTTATTAATAAGAGATTAATTTATGGGCATCTCTATTTTAATCAAAGATCTAAGAAGGAAATAACTATTAGAAGCATCTTCAATAGCTAAAAATTGATTTATTAAAAGGAATTGAAAGAGTCATCTTTATCACCATGATCAATCTAGTAAGTCAAAACTGAAATTGCATCTTTAACTAGAAGTTTATTTTCATTGGTTAAATTTTTTTTTATTTAATTTGAAATCTTTTTAATTTTATTTTTCTTAAACTACAAAATCCCCCCTTTAATTTTCAATTTCCAATTCTTGGTTTTCAAAGAATTTAATCAAATACCAATCTCTGTGTTAACCCTACTTATCACTATTTACAATTTATTTTGTTAAGAAATAAGTAGAATTTATTTTGGTCATTTTGAGACCTATCAAATTTTGGCTTTATTGCTTGGGATTGAGCCTAAATTTGATTTAATTTTCTTTGATGGTTAGGTCTAATTGCACTAGAGAGCTCTACTATATCTTATAATTGAAAAGATTGCTAGAAGCTTGTGAAAAAAACTAAAATGTGAAAATAACAAGCTTCCTTATCATCATTTTCTCTGCTTGAAAAAAGTCAAGTATTTGACTTGGAAGGACCATTCATTAAGTGAATTCGAAAAAGCAATGACCAATGAAGAACAAACTCTTTGCAAATTAGTGGCATCACTACTAAACCAATAACCTCTTTGCATTGATTATTTTGTTTCAAATGTGGCTTTTGAATTAAAATCTAGTCTAATACATTTGTTTCCACATTAAGGGCTTAGAAAATAAGGATTTTAATAAACATTTAAAAGAATTTCATGTGGTATATTTAAGCATGAGACATAGGGTGTTTCTAAAGAATAAATTAAGTTAAGAGCATTTCTTTTTCCTTGGTCGATGCAGCCAAAGAATGGCTCTTTTATTTACCACCAAATTCCATTACCACATGGATGGATATGGTAAGTTTATTTCTTAACAAGTTCTTTCCCACCTCTTGTGTTGCTAATATCAGGAGTGACATATGCGGCATCAAGCAAAAAGACATTGAGATTTTACATGAATACTAGGAAAGATTCAAAAGGCTCTGTGCAAGCTATCCCCAACATAGAATCTCTAAACAATCACTTATCCAATGTTTTTATTAGGGACTATTACCCATGGAAAGGTGAATGATAGATGCCATCAGTGGAGGTGAGATAATGAATAAAACACCATGAGAAGCTAGGAGCTTAATATTTACCATGGTTGCTAATTCACAATAATTCAGAGCATATCATGACATGCCAAAAAAAGTAAGTGCTGTAAATGTTTTTGCCTTAGTATCACAAATTTCCCAACTAAACACTATGGTTTGAAACATGGCCTTATGAAATCTACAACAAGTAAAGGTTTGTGAAATTTGTGTCGGTATGGGACATCCCATAAATATGTGTCCCACATTCTAAGAAGACATACAAGAATAAGTAAACATAGTTAAAGAAGGATTCCTTAGTCTTCCACAAAAAAGGTATGACCTATATTCAAACACTTATAACTCGAGATGGAGTATTTTTCCAAATTTCAATTATATGTTCTCAAAAATTTCTAATAAGTTCAACACGAGCTGCCAGCTTTTTCGTGGCAAAATAATAAAAAAATCGGGTATGTCTTTGGATGAAATTATCTAGTCACTTGCTACTAACATGCAACAACTTTAATATGAAATAAGAACAAGCATTTAGAATTTAAAGAATCAAGTAAGCCAATTGGCAACTTTAATTAGCAAGTTAAAATCCTAAGGGAAATTACCCTCACAAATAGTAATCAACCCTAAGCAAAATATAAGTACAATTACATTGAGAAATGGAAAAGAATTATTGGAATCATACAAGCCAGCGCGATAAGATAGAAATAGAGATTATTGTTCACCAGCAGAAAAAAGAACAATTTGACAACTCCTAACTTGAATAACTTGTTATATTGGTAACCAAACCCCTATTTCCTATAAGATTAGCTAAATCTAAAAGGAAAAAGAAGAAAAGGAAATTTAGAAACCTTTCATAAGGTGGAAATAAACATTCCTCTACTTGATGCTATTAAATAAGTGGCCCAATTTGCAAAATTTTCAAAAGAGTTATTCACCAACAAAATGAAGCTGATTGGAAATGAAAAGGTAAGTATAGGGGAAAATACATTGGCTGTTCTTAAAAGAAAAATACCTTCAAAATGTAAAGATCAAGTTATGTTATCTATCTCTTATAAATAGGCAATTTGGAAATAAAAAGAGCAATGTATGATTTAGTTGCTTCAATAAATATGATGCCTTCATCTATTTACTCTTCTTTAAATCTTAGCCTTTTGAAAGAAACTAGTGTCGTGATTCAATTAGTAGATAGATCAATAGTTTACCTCGAAGGGATACTACATGATGTTTTGATTGAAGTAAATGAGTTAATCTTTATTACTTATTTCTATGTTCTAAATATGGAAAGCAATAATTTGCCTATCACAGTCGATATTTTGTTATAAAAACCTTTCCTTAGTATGGCTAGGACAAAAATAGATGTGTATAATGGGACATTAATAATGGAATTTGATGGGGAGGTTATAAAATTTAATGTTTATGATGCCATTAAAAATCCTAATGATGTATCATGTGTTTATAATATTGATGCCATTTTAGTTCAAAAATCCTTTGATCTATTTGATAATGACAAATTACAACTTGCTATAGACATTGGGTTTTTAGGGTTCCTGTGTTCAAATTGCCTAATGATGAAGAAATGACAAAGTTTTGATAAATAAGAATGTTAATGTCAGATTTGATGATCTCTTCATTAAATGTTTTGGTTAACTCTTAAGCATAGACCTTCACTTAACCTGACAAGTTCGTAGTGCTACTCAAATTGTGAGAAAAACAGGTGTCTATGGTAGGTTAAGGGCTCGAGAAAAGGAAAAAATGTTTTAAAAATGAATACAAAATAAGTTTTTAAGCTTTAGGCCACTAGGGGGTAAAATGACATCATTTTGCCCTTAAAATGGCCATTTTGGGTTTTCTTAAAATGGTCATTTTAGAATATAAAAAGGTTATTTCAACTTTTTCTAAAACGACCGTTTTCCTTCTTTAAAACAACATTATTTTGGAAAAGAAGCAAAATCTGTGTAGGATTCCTAAGGAGGTAAAACAACCATTTTACAGTTGAAATGGCCATTTTGTCCTCAAATAGACATTTCAGCTTCTTTGAAATAACTGTTTCGTGCCTCGATTTGTGTGTATAAATGTTGATGCCCTTATCAGTCCAAAAGGTCGAATTTTCTCGATAAGTGCACACCCAAAGACACAAAAAATATTTTCTACACACTGTTTTTCTTATTTTAAAGTGATTTATCAAAATTATTTCCCACTTTTTCTCAAGTTAGTTGAAAGATCATTCCTGAAGGTAATTATACATAGTGGGTCGATCAATTCTTTTTTTTTTTCTTCTTTTATTTCTTCCTTTATTTTTCATCCATCTACTAGTTAGATATAGTGCCTTTTATTTTATTTTCTTTGTTTCCTATTTACCAGTTAAATGTGATAACCTTATTTTATTTAGGTACACATTTACTAGTTAGATATGATACCCTTATTTTATTTGTCTATTAGTAATATCTTGTTCTTCTTTATTTTTAACTCAATTATTATTCTTTCTCTTTTTCATTCATTTACCAATTAAGTGTGATGATTTAATTCATATGTTATTATTTATTTAATTGTTTATTTTATTTTCTTTATTATTTATTTAACTGTTTATTTTATGTCATTTTATTATTTATTCTTTTTGTTGATTCTATTATTTTCTTCATACTAACATTTTGTTTTTGTTGGGATATGAGTTGTTTGAAATCTAATGGGCTTTTAGCAAACATGTCATTTCACTTTTATCAAACACCCAGTGAAGTTAACCTTTAATTAATTTTCTCCTTTTATTTTTGTTGTTATTTTATTATTTTATTTCTATATATTTACTTTGTTTAATCTTTATTTCTTCTGAATTTTCTCCTTTTATTTTTTTTATTTCTTTATTATTCTAGTTAGCATGTATTTAAGGCGATTTCAATGTAATTTTATTTTCATTCGATTAAAATTTATTTTAGACAATTTCAATATAATTTTATTTTTATTCAATTAGAATATATTTTAGGTAATTACCATGTAGTTTTATTTTGAATATTTTCTTGTATTTTTTGTGAATGTTGTAATAGGTAGAAAAATATTTTCACATGTTATAAAAAATAACCAAATTAATTTCTACTTAATTAATGGGTGTTTTTTTTTAATAAAGTGGATTTTGATTTTTCTTTAATAAAAGTCACTATAATTAAACTTGTTTTCATAATTGGCATGCAAAAACCAAAGTTCTCAAAGAAAATCAATTACTCGATTTTATGTATGTTTCTTTCTAATTTTATTTCTTTTGTAAATACATTTATTTCATTTTGCTTCTATATGATTGAATGCTTTATTTTAATTTTAAAACTAGTTTGAGAAAAATTGTAAAATTATGAATTTAATATAAAATTCCATATTAACTTGAGGTATAAATAAAAGTAAGGTTCTGAACCACTCTGCTTTTGGCCTTACAAGGTATTTTCTAACTTTAGTTAGGTGGTGACTTCTACCTTGTGGTGCCCAACTTGCTCTTTTTAAGGTAATTGAATAGGAATGACTTGAGATTCCTCTAATTTTCTTCTTGTCTTGTTGGACTTAAGAGGTGAAATTTAGGTTGAGTCTTTGGTTATTTTAGTTTGATTGGCCTTAAAAAGGAAGGGACATGAACATTTGCCCTTTGTAAGAATCTTGATAAGGACAGCCGAAGGAAGCTTGAAAAAGAATATATTGTTAATGAAGATTTGCAAAATATAGTATTTGAATTAGAAGAACTCAGACCTTTAATAGAAGAAGTGTCTTCTATGTCACTATTAACATCTCATATGAGAATTTTACTTTCCATTTTACTGGCACTGCAATTAGAGTTTAAAACCTTTCCAAACCACCTCAAATATACATTTTTAAGAGAATAGAAGACATTGCCAATCATAATTTCCAGCAAACTCAACAAAGATGAAGAAGAGAGATTAGTGTAGGTGCTTAAGGAATATAAAGAAGGCATAGGGTTGACCATAGCCGACATCAAAAGGATATCTTCTTCCATATGAATGTACTAAATCTTGATGAAAAAAATGGTAAGCCAACTAAAGAAGCACAATGCAGACTAAAGCCATTTATGATAGAGGTAGTAGAGAAAGAATTCTTAAACTCCTTGATGTAGCTGTCACATACCTAATATTTGACTGCAAATGGGTAAGTCCAGTACAAGTAGTTATAAAAAAGACAGATATTACTATGGTAGAACATACAAATGGTGAGCTTATACCCACCCGAGTTTAAAATGGGTGGAGGGTTTGTATTGACCATAGAAAGTTAAATTCATTAATTAGAAAGGATCACTTCCCTCTTCCTTTTATTGACCAAATGCTTGAACTCCTCACTAGTAAATCTCATTATTTTTGTCTTAATGGCTACTCAGGTTTTTACCAAATACTAGTACCTTAGAGGATTAGGAAAAGACAACTTTTACATGCCCATTTAGTACCTTTACATATAAACAAATGCCATTTGGACTATGCAATACACATGCAAATATTTCAAATATGTATGGTTAGTATATTCTCTGATTATGTGGAAAATATCATTGACATTTTTATGAATGATTTTACAATCTATAGTAACTCTTTCAATAAATGTTTATCTAACCTTATTCAAATTCTTAAAAGGTGTTTAGAATCAAACCTAGTTATCAATTATGAAAAATGTCATTTTATGATAGATCAAGGATTGATTCTAAGGCATACTGTATCTTTAAAAGGGATTGAGGTGGTGTCATAATATCTTTGCCTTACGCCATCAATGTTTGGGAAATTCATTTTTTTTCTTAGACATACAAGTTTTCTTAGATGCTTCATTAGAGATTTCTCTAAGATTGCTTAACCTTTAGGTTAGATACTCTAGAAAGATGTAGTGTTCAATTTTGATGAAGCTTGTAAGAAAGCATTTGATACACTCAAAGATATACTAGTTTCAATGCCAATTATTTAGCCACCAAATTGGAATCTACCCTTTAAAATCAAGTGTGATGCTAATAATCAAGTTATAGGTGCAGTTCTTGAACAAAAAAGGGAAAAAACTCTTATGTCATCTACTACACCTTAAGGTCACTTAACAATGCCTAAAGCAATTACTCCACAATGGAAAAATAACTCTTATATATTGTTTTTGCTTTAGAAGAAATCATTTCGTATTTACTTGGCACTAAAGTGATTATTTATTCTCATCATATAGCTTTTAAGTATTTGCTTAAGAAGAAGGATGCAAAATTAAGGCTCATAAGATAGATTCTTTTATTACAAGAATTTAATTTAGAGATAAGGGATAAGATAGGATCGAAAAATCTGATAGCAATGCTTTACCATTGAATGATGAATTTCCAGATGAGTATCTCTTTTGGTTAATGACAAAACTCCTTGGTATGCTAATATTGTAAATTATCTAGTTATAAGATCACTTTTAAATGATTTATCTAGAATGAAAAGGAAAAAATTAAGAGGGATGATAGGCACTATATTTGGGATGGTCCTTACTTGTGGAAACATTATTCTAATCAAGTAATTAGGAGATGCATCTTAGAATCTAAAATTGAATTAACCCTATAATATTGTCATTCATATGCATATAGGGGACTTTTTGGCCCAAAGAAGATGGCTTGAGAAGTGTTAGAATATGGTTTGTTTTGGCCTACCTTATTTCTTAACTCTTACTTGTTTTGTAAATCATACAAAAATTGTCAAAAGATTGGAATTTAAGCCATAAAAATCAAATGCCAATTACACCAATTTTAATTTATGAAATATTTAATGTATGGGGTATAGATTTTTCATCATCCTTTGGCAATTCATATGTAATTCTTATTGATTACATATCAAAATAGGTGGAAGAAAAAGCCATAAGAACTGATAATGCTAAAGTTGTTATAAATTTTGTGAAGTCGTGTATCTTTGTTAGGTTTGGTATACCAAAAGCAATAATCAGTGATAGAGGAACACACTTTTATAATGAGATAGTATGGGCACTCCTGCAAAAATATCATGTCCAACATAGAACATTAACCGCTTCTCATCTACAAACTAATAGGCAAGCTAAAGTATTGAATAGGAAAGTAAAATCCATTCTTCAAAAGACAGTTATTCTAAACAAAAAAGATTGGAGTTTGCAACTTGATGATGCATTATGGGCATACTAAACAACCTCTAAAACACCAGTAGGTATGTCTCCTTATCGCATTATTTTTTGTTAAATCTTGTCATCTTCCTATGGAACTTGAACACAGAGCATGCTAAGCTATCAAGTAATGCAACATATGCCTTAATGAAGTTTGTGAACAAAAAAAATTGCAATTACAAGGGTTAGAGGAGATAAGAAATGATGCATATGAGAATGCCAACATTTACGAAGAAAAATGACTGTCCATAATCAAATGATCCTTAGGAAAAAAATTTTTATAGGATAAAAAGTTTCACTTTTTAATTCTTGTTTAAAATTATTTCTTAGTAAATTAAGATGCAAGTGGATCGATCCTTTTGTAAAAATTAAAGTGTTTAATCATGGTGCATTGGAAATTAGAAGCTTGGACACTAACAAAATTTTTAAGGTAAATAGATACCAATTAAAACCATCTATGAAGGACTTCAGACTTGAAGTTGTAGAGGAGATTACATTAAAACAACCTAAAGTAAGCCATTGAAAAATAATCATGTCGAGCTTAAGACATTAAACAAGGGTGTTTTCAGGAGGCAACCTATTATTAAGGCGTACCCACATCTTATGACTTTTAGTATTTTATTATTCATTTATTTCATTTTCTTTAATATTTTAATATTTTTATTTTTATTCATCTTCAACCTAGAGACCTCTAGGTACTACTTTTGGTCAAATTGTGCAGGATTGGTTTTAATGGTAGATAATAAGGAAAAGTATTGGCTTAATGAACAACCCATGCCTATAAGCTAATTAACAAGTTTTTAAATACTCTACACTTAATTTCTTGTCTTTTAGTAGTTAATTAACTTTAACTAACTTTTTTCTCTCTTCACCTACCCCTTATACCTCTTTCCTCTTTCTGCCATTTTTTTCTTTTCATCTTTTCTTTTCTTCCTTATCTTTTTATCTCCCTTTTGCTTTACTAAACCACCCACTCCTGGCCATAACCATGGGTTGAAAATGGGCAACAACTAAGCCATCTCATTGAAGTAGCCCAAGATGAACCTCGTCATTTGATTTTGCAAGATTCCATTGTTGGCAAATAAAGCCATAGCAGTAAAAAATGCATCATAGGCAACACAAGTAGCGCAGATGATATGGGCAACATAGATAACATGAAAGACATAAGCACCACAAATGACACAAGCAACCCATATCGAATTGTCACATCTCCCAATTGAAGCATCCCCATGTGCAAGTTAACCAAAATCCAATTCTTCATCCGTGACTCGAAAGAGTTCACAACTTAATATATCGAGAAATAATAGACTAGTAAGAAAGACAAAAAAAATTAAAACTAGACTCGAGAAGATTCATATGTTAAATAAAGAATAGAGGAACAAATTCCCACTTAAAATCCATTACAGGGAATATTGAGTATAAAAGGAGGGTAGAGCATTTTGCCACCCTTAGATTCAAAATTAAGAGGATAATTGGAGTTTAATGATCTAGATAGGCAAAATAGGTCTTCTATAATCTGTACCTTACCTATTGTGTACTGTAAATCACTGAACATATTCACATTAGACACTTTGGGAATCAAAATTGTTGTGTTTGAGATGATTGCTAACATTGGTTGGCATAGTTTCTTTGATGTGCAATATTCTACATACATTGAATTAGTTCATGAATTTTATGCTACTTTAATTTTTGACAAATAGGCTAAATTCAATTTGGGTACACTTGGTTTAATTAGGTTTAGATTGATGAGAAAGGAATTTAATTTTTCAATCACTAACTTTTCCATTGCCATGGGTTTTATGGGTGAAGAGTATGCTACTAATGATGAATATTTGCATAGTTTTTGTGATCTTTCAAAAGAATTTCAGTCTACGCATTTTTATAAGGAATTGTTGTATGATGACAATAATGTTTATGATCCAAGTAGGTCTAGATATATCTTTGTTCATAATGCTACTGTGAGATATATCCATAGATGTTTATGTCCCTTTCTTTTTGAGGCCAGTCAAATTGCAATAACTAAAGACTCAACCTAAATCTCAGCTCTAGAGTCTTAAAAGATGAGAAGAAAATTAGAAGAATCCTAAGTCATTCCTATTTGTTTAGCCTAGAAAAAGTGAGTTGAGCATTACAAGGTAGGAGTCGCTACCCAATCGAAGTTGGAAAATACCTTATAGGGCCAAAATCAGAGTGGTTTGGAACCCTACTCTTATTTATATCTTAAGTTAATATGAAATTTTAGATTAAATTTATAATTTTATCATTTTTCTCAAAAAAGTTTCAAAATTAGAATAAAGGATTCATCACATAAAAAAATAAAAAAACATACATATTCACAAAAGTAGAGGAAATACATGAAATTAAATAATATCATACATGAAACCATGTAATTGATTGTTTTAAAAACTTTGGTTCTCGCATATCAATTTTTAGAAAACAAGTTTTATTATTTGTTAATTTTATTATGAAAAAATCAAAACCCATTTTATTAGGAAAACACCAATTGATTAAGTAGAAATCAATTTGGTTATTTTTTATAACGTGTGAAAATCTTTTCTATCTATTGCAATATTCATAAAAAATATAAGGAAATAATGTGAATAAAATGAATTACATGATAATTACCTAAAATACATTCTAATATAAAAAAAGGTAAAATTTACAAGGAAATTTCTTAAAATACATTCTAAATGAATAAAAATAAAACTAAATTGAAATTGTCTAAAATACAATCTAATAAAAAATAATATAAAAATAATTAAAATGAAAGGAGAAAATTAGGAAGAAAATAAAAGTTAGACATAATAAATAAATAGAAATAAAAAAATAAAATGACAATAAAATAAAGAGAGACAAATAACAAAAGGTTAACTTAACCAGATGTTTGATAAAAGGAAAAAACAGGTTAAATAAAATTCGGCATCACAATGAAAACACAATGTTAGTATGGAAGAAATAATAGAATCAATAAAAGTAATAAATAAAAGGACATAAAATGAATAATTAAATAAATAATGAAGAAAATAAAAAAAATAAATAATTAAATAACATATAAAAAGAGAACGCATGATAATTGAATAAAAAATAAAGAAGAATAACATATTAATAATGAACAAATAAAATAAGGGTACTACATCTAACTGGTAGATAAATATCTAAATAAAATAATGCTACCACATTTAATTGGTAAGTGGGTAACAAATAAAATAAAAAGCACCATGCCTGACTGGCAAACAAATAAGAAAGAAAAGAAAGAATTTGATTGACCCACCATGAATAATTGTTTTCAAGAATGATCTTCAGTTAACCCAATAGAAAAAAAGGCAAATAATTTTGGAAAAACCTTTTAAAATTAGAAAAATAGTGTTTAAAAAGTGTTTTTTTTTTTTTACATTTTTAGGTGTGTACTTACTATGAAAAGTCGACCCTTTAGACTGACATGCAGTTTGACTTATGTACATGAATTTTGAGGCTAAAAATGACTATTTTGGCCTTTGAAAAATAGGCATTTTGATGGCAATGAAACAACCATTTGGTGAAAATGGCCATTTTAACCCATTTTTGCTATTAAAATGGCCATTTTACGCAGCTCATTTTGGAGTCCACGTGGGATTTTGCCATACAGAATGACACCATTTTGGGAGGCTGAAATGACCATTTCATCAAAGTGAAAATAACCATTTTTGGTCAAGCCAAATGGCCGTTTTGGGCACCAAAATGGTGCCGTTTTGTTCCAAAATAGTGAAAAATAAAAAAATTCTTTTCAATTGATTTTTTTTAAAAAAATTTACTCTATACCATGAGGCAAAGTGTTAGGCAACGAGCTTAGGCCTATTGGCCTAAGCCTTTAGCCTACCACAGATGCCTATTTTTCTCACATTTTAGGTTAGATCGCGAGCTTATTGGGCTAAGTTAGAGTTCATATCTAAGAGTTAACTATTTTTCTCAAGCTTTGTGAAAAGGATCTTAAATTTGGCCATAACATTCTTACTTATCAAAATTTTCTATCTTCATTCATTATTAGACAATCTGAATGCAGGAGCCTTAAAACCTACTATTTACAATAGATTTTTGGCATTGTCCTTTTTAGGAAGAAGTGATTCAAGTGTTATAATGTCTAAAACTAAATTGTTTTTTATTTGGTGCATGATTAATAAAAAGCTGTGAACTTAAGATTCTAGCTTGCTACTTAGTTTGCAAATGTGATTTCTTTTAAAAGGCCTCTCATTTTAGGCTCCTTTATTACACATTTGGTAGTCAATCAAGGTTTATTAGATATCAATAACATCAATTTACATGTTACTTGTGAGACACAACTGCTAAATTTAAAATGCTTAGATGATATGGGCCTATTATGTAGGCAAGGAGATAGAATTAGTTTTGCACCTATAGGTTTGATGATTCCTTAAGATTAGTGAGCATTTTAGAGTCCATTTACTATTCTATCATCATTAGCATTAACATAAACTCATTCAGCTACTGCTACCTTATCACGCATTGATATAGAGGAGCAACTTAAATTTATATAAGAGAACTTTCCAGAATTAAGGAATTCATGACTAGGATAGATAAAAATGTGATAGCACTATGTAAGGCTTGGCAGATTGGCTTTATAGCACCACCTTATTATTCCTTTATTAGGGGAGTTCCTTAACCCTTACTTTTAACTTTTTGTTTAGATGATTTTTGGTATATATTGA
>CANXYI011794967.1:0-14074 GCA_948208565.1 Hura crepitans
TATTTTCTCATTTTAAATTCCAAAACATGCTTCTTTTTATAATATTAGATTGCCTAAATTTCCCTTGTCTTTAATCATATATATGTCTCTGTGCCAATACTTAATTATTTGAGTTCATTCTTGATGTGTTGTAGATAACATATCTCTCATATATTCAGCCTATTTATACCTAACATATATAATATGTTATAAATATATTTATAATAAAATATTGTCTGTAACTTATTTTAGTATATTTTGGGTTTATTTATGATATTTTATCAATAATAAAATCCTTTATATGCCATCATTTAAAACATTGTTCATAATGTCCTATCGACATTTTTGCATTACTCATGTTAATATATTGATGATCTTTAACCTCGTCATTTACTTCTTTGAGCCCATAATTGACAAAACAATGCCTTAATAATGAATAATAGGATATCGACCCTAAGGGTCAGATTAAGTATGCAATGGCCCATATTTTGGTCCTTATGGCATTAGTGCCAGCATAAATATATGTGTAGTGGCCCAAATAAACCTTATAATGGTTACACTCATATGAATATATATGTAGTGGCCCTACTAGACCATATAGCCACTGCACTAGCATGAAATATATGTGTAGTGGCCTTACTGGACCCTATGAATATTGCACTAACATGAAATATGTCTGCAGTGGCCCTACTAGACCTCACAACTACTACACCAGCATGAAATGACATTGAAGTACTTTAGTAGCTACTATCTATCCCTAGTTGATCAGTCAACCTATTTAGTCCAGGTTGTTCAACTCATATAGGTTATTCATAATTCTTATTACCTCTCTCTTTCCAATCATTTTTTATGCATATTAAGTATCATAAGATATTGAACCATGTCCATAATAATTTTAGCATCATGTGTCAATCACATGAATATATAAATAAAGATTTCATAAATTATCATCATCGTATGCTTTTACTCTCGATAATTTTTAAGCACATTGATGTTCAAGTTCATCTCGTAGCCATATTATTTGTAGACACACATCTTCCTTATGTTCATTACTTATATTTTATGACATAGAATTTCCTTAGATTCCCATTTTATCTTGTATTCTTATCTTTTATTTAATAACCCATTATTATATATTTTACCTTTTTCCTCATATGCATATTATTATTTTTCCAATATAAATACTCCCTTGGCACTACAATTTAGTTATCTTCATAAATTTCTTATATTAATAATACCTAAATATTTGTATAATATTCCATCTTTATGTATAATTCAATTGTCACTTTCATATGCCTTCATTATTCTTTCTTTTTTTTAAATTTGTAATTTGTAACAATTTTATGTTTATGCACCATATTATTTTATATAATTGATTCATATATTTTCTTGTTATTGATTACTTAATCTCACATAATTAAATTGTACTTTAATTCTTATTAGATAATTTCACATATTCTGTCTTAGCTTAATTTCCTTATTATAGCATATTTAATTTATTTTATTTTTTAGCATTGATATTATTATTATTATTATTATTATTATTATTATTATACAAAATCTTTATTCTTTTTCATATACACATATGTCTTATATTTTCTTTTATTTCCACATATTTAATTTATTTAATTTAAATATATTTAGTTACTTATACTCATATAATTATATTTTTATGTGTTTACTTCTTCAAGGCATTTAAACTGTATCTATTAATTTAATAATTATTTTCAAATGTCTTTCATATTCTTATTTTATTTTCTCTTATTTAACTTATGGATTTCCAAACATTTATTTATTATCTACATTTTACATTGGCTTATGTAATTACCATTTTGTCATATTTTACATTTATCCAATATCATTTTAAATATTATATTACTCTTTATAATATTATTATCTATATTTCCACTAACTATTCTATATTCATCAAATAAATTCATGTACACCTACATTTCTTATCATATATACACACTCGTTATTCACTTAATCATGTAATTAATTCTTACTCTTAATGATACATTTGTATTTTTTTCTTACTTAAGCCATCACTCTCTTTGAGTATATGTATTTTCATTCATGCACTATTATGTATTTACATAAATATTTAAGTATTTACTTATCAATATATTTATAATTCCACATGCTTAATCTAACTTATTATCTATCTAAATGAATGCTTTAATTTATGGACTATGTAACTTCTATAACAAAATCCTTCTTCTTATCCTATCATTTGGCCTATTACAAGAATGTTGACTTTGAATTTGTTGTTACTTCTATAAAACTATTTATATATTTCTAACTATTTTCATGCTAGCTATATAAAATATTTCACCATTTGTCCTTCATTTTACCTTTGTATGCCTTTCTGCCTTTTTAGGATTCTCATATATACATACATAAATTTCATACACTATTACTTCTTTACATTTACTTACACATAATATCATTAAAATACTCTATTATTTCAAAGAAATGCCTTAAAATCATCAAGTTACGTCTCTGCTCATACCGTATTTTAGGCATGTCGATTTGAGATTTACTATTTATTAATTTTATTAAGTCCTAACTTCTATTATAATATAAAATAACCTAATTTATACAATTACATAACATTTATTCACCATATATCACTATATGTAAAATTTAGCCTCAATTGGGTTTTATGGGTTCAATGTTCTTTTTTATGGTTGCATATATATCAATTTAACTTTTCCTAATTACATTTATTTCTAATCCATCAATTTATCTAAATATTTAATAATGTAAGATTCTACAACTTCACATAAAGCTTTCACATGACACATTCATATGTAAAAGTCCATAAAATTAGAATACACATGCCCCATCATGCTTAAAATGTGACACCCCTTACTCGATTTGTTTGTCGAACCCGAGTAAAGAGTGGCACACAAATTAGTATTCAAATTACTCTTATAGAAAACAATTACAAATTAAAACCTTAATATTTGAAGTTGAAACATTACAAGCACAAGGTTATAAAATTACATATTTTCAAAAATTATTTTCGAAGGTATACTATTAGGGTTTTTGTTCAGAAATTTCAATAGCATAACGGCTGTACTAAGCTCTATCCTAAATAGTAACCTATATAAAAACATCAGTTCTAATATATCACAACATAATATACCATTATCTAGGTCCATCTGACCCTTCAAATTCCAACTAAACATCCATCAAGCATACATAAGGAAGAGGTATCATATAAATTATACATCATTATGCATACTTATATAAATAAGTTGTAATATGGTCTTAAAAAGTTACAAAAAATATTTGCATCACAGATTAGGCCCATTCCCTTAAATTACACAAGAGTGCCTCTATATTAATACATCATAAATCATACTAAAGAAAAAGCAAAATACCAAAAGAATTCTTTACTTGATTAACTTGCTGATATTAAGGCTTTGACTCAAATATGTTTCCTTAACCTATGCACAGTAAATAAAATAATGTGCTAAGCAAATGCTTAGTGGTGTATTCAACATAACATATGTATGACCATATGTACACATGCATATATAATAATTCAATAGAATGAGTAGAATTACTATTAGAACGTGTGATGCATATATAATAGCTTTGATAAATACATGAATAGTATCTTAAAACATAGGCATGTGAAATACTCTCACTTACTAACGACAAAATCATTTATCAAACATTGTTATATTATTAATTATCTCACCTTTACTATGAATCATAGTTTAATTATATGTATCAAATTATTACTCATACATATACCTTGAAGGCTACTAACTAAAACTGGATAACGAGATAATATGGTGCTCGATGGTTTGTATGTTACTTGAAGTCCTGTATGTTTATCGAAAGGCCTATATGTTGCTCGAAGGCCTGTATGGTTACCTTCTTATGGTGTTAGCTTAAGGGAATTGGGGAAAGAGAAAGAGGTAGCCCATTATTCCAATATTGACTTCCTTTTTATACTTTGTTGACTTTGACTTTGGTCAATAAAATATAGGGGTGAGATCTTCCCTTTTTAAAATCTAATGGCTACACTTTTTTGCCTTATTCTTCTTTCTTTCTTTAATTATTTCATCCCTAATTAACCCTTAATTATCACTCAATATAAGCCATAAAATCATGCCATCAAGACGTATAAAACTTTAGAAACCTTGCTTGAAAATTGAAGAAAATCGAATAAAAATCATACTTTAATCTTTACTTAATTCTAAGAAAAATGCTTCTTGATATTTAAAAATTCCAATTCTAATGCTAATGGTTTATTTAGAATATTTAAGTATCAAGTTATATTGATCCCAAAATTTTCTGAGAAAAAAGGAATTATTTTATGGTTTAGCTTTACCTACATCATTATTCATGGGATATTGCCATAAAATATTTTCTTGCATTTTTAACCATCTTAATGACTTTATTTCAAATCCAAAATTTGCCCAAAATTATATTTATAACTAATACTTCCCTTTGATTACATTAGTGTGACCTAGGTTTTGGGAAACACTATTCACATCATGGGAAGTACTATTTATATGTCGGGATTTTTAGGGTGTTACATTTTTTCCCCTCTTAAAAGAAATTTCATCTTCTAAATTTCCTGGTTCAAAAAGAAGAAAAATTGGTCTTTCATCTGAGCTTTTGCTCTCCCAGGTTATTTCTTCTATATTATGATGTCACAACATTACTTTCACTAAATGTACCATTTTGTTTTGTAACTCTATAATCTCTCAAGCTAAGATTCTTACTGGTTCTTCTTTATATGATAGATCTAGCTGTATCTCCACTTTTTAGACTAATAGCATATGTGATGGATTTGATATTTATCTCTTAATCATAGACATGTGGAAAACATCATGTATCTAATGTACCTTAGTAGGTAAAGCTAGTCGATAAGCCACTGGTCCCACACGTTTAGTTATCTCGTATGGGCCAATAAACTATGTACTTAGCTTACCTATCTTGCTAATTCTCAACACCTTTTTCCTTAGAGATACTTTGAGAAACACTTTATCTCCCACTTTATACTGGATGCCTTTCCTTTTTAAATCTGTATATAACTTTTATCTATCTGAAGTAGCCTTTAGCCTATCTCTAATAAGCTTCACTTTCTCTTTAACATCCTTAATCAAATTTGGCCCTATAAGCTTATTCTCACTTAGCTTGCTCTAACACAATGGAGTTTTTGCATCTTCTCTCATATAAGGCTTTATAAGGAGCCATGCTTAGGCTTGCTGTATAACTATTATTGTAAGAAAACTCAGCCAATGAAAGATAATGGTCTTAACTCCCCTTAAACTCAATGCCACATCTTTTCAACATGTCTTTAAGAACTTGCATGATTCTTTCTGATTGACCATCTATTTGTAAATGGAATGCCATGTTGAAACTAAGGTGAGTACTTAAGGCATTATGGAGCTTCCTCTAAAATCTTGATGTAAATCTTGGATCTCAATAAAAAATGATAGATGACAGCATACCATGCAACCATACAATCACATTTATGTATAGCTCCATAAGCTTCTCTAAAGAGAAATCCATTTTCATAGGTATGAAGTGTGCTAACTTAGTCAATCTATCAACCACTACCCAAATTGAATCACACTTGCTTCTTGTCATCTATAGCCTAACTATGAAATCCATGGTTACTCTATCCCATTTACATTTTGGTATTGCTATAGGATGAAGTAATCCAGATGGAACTTGATGCTTCACCTTAACTTGTTGACTAGTAAGGCATCTAGTCATAAACTCAGCTATGTCGCTCTTTATGCCTAGCCACCAATAGTTGTCTTCAAATCTTGATACATCTTTGTACTATTAGGATGCTTAGCATAAGGTGCATTATATGCTTCTTGCAAAATTTGCTTCCATAGATCTTCAACATCAGGTGCACATAGATGATCATGGTAATATAAATAACCATCACTCTTGATCTTACATTTAGTGGCTTCCCCTCTTAAATCATACTTATGATAGTTATAAGCCTATGATTATCCTTCTGAGCTTTTTTTACTTGTTGTAACAAACTCGGCTTGATTTACAATTCTGCCAATAACCCTTCTTCATCCATACACTTTAAACTAACATTTATGGCTCTCAAATCTAGTTATCTGCCACTATATTGGCTTTCCCTAGATAATAGTCAATAAGGCAATCATAGTCCTTCATTAACTCTATCCACCTTCTTTGCCTTAAATTCAACTCCTTCTAAGTGGGAAGATACTTTAAGCTCTTGTGATTAGTGTAGACATAACACTTTTCTCCATAAAGATAATGCCTTCGTATCTTTAGAGCAAATACCATGGCTGCAAGCTCTAGATCATGGGTTGGATAATTCTTCTTATAATCTCAAAGCATAGGCAACAACTTTGCCTTTTTGTATAAACACACATCTTAACCCATTCAGTGAAGTATCACTGTAGATTGTGAAATCCTTCCCTGATATTGGCTGAATTAGGCACTTGTTATCCTAGATAAAATTGGCATTCTTCTTCAAAAAGTGTGTCATAGGATAGCAATCAAAGAAAACCACTTAACAAACCACCTATAATAGCTTGCTAGACCCAAGAAACTTTTGATCTCTATAGTGTTCTTGGGTGGCTTCCATTCCATAATAGCCTAAATCTTACTGGGATAAACTTAAATGCCATCTGCTAAAGCTATGTGTCCTAGAAAAGACACCTCATTAGGCTAAAACTCACACTTGCTAAGCTTGGTATAGAGCTTATCAACTCTCAACATCTATAGAACAGTCCTCAGATTATTCTCATGTTCCTCTTAATTCTTACAATAAATAAGAATGTCATGAATAAAGACCATAATAAATTGATCTAAGAATGGCTAAAAGATATAGTTCATGAGGTCTATAAATGCTACCAGAGCATTGGTAAGTCCAAATGGCATTACCAAAAACTTATAATGGCCATATCTTATTTCGAAATCTATCTTATGCACATCTATCTCTTTCTTTCTTAGATGATAATACCTCGATCTCATAACAATCTTGAAGAAGATGCCTGCCCTTCTAAGTTGATCAAACAAGTCATTAATCCAAGGTAAATGATATTTATTCTTGATAGTCACTTTATTGAGTTATTTGTAATCCACACATAATCTTAAGGAGCCATTTTTCTTCTTAACAAATAAAACCTGTACTCCCTATGGTGACACACTCGGTCTAATAAAATCCTTATTCAATAACTCTTGCAACTGTAATTTTAGCTCTTTCAACTCTGCAGGAGCCATCCTATATGAAGCTATAGATACTGGAGCTATGCCAAAAAATACATTAATCCTAAACTCAAGCTCTTATTCTAGTAGTAAACTGAGTAGCTCTTTTGGGAAAACATCCTCAAACTATTATATTATTGGTATCTAACTTGCTTCTATCTTTACTCTTCTAGAGTCAACCACATGGGCTAAATATGGTTGGCAACCCTTCTTCATCAATCTTCTTGCCATTACTATTGATATCACATTGGACTTAAAGTTTGATCTTTCTCTTGCAATAGTAACTTTTATCCTATCACTAGCCTTAAGTATAATTTGCTTTGTTTTACAGTCCACAACCACATGATATTTGTACAACCAATCCATGCCCAAGAATAAGGTAAACTCATTAAAAGGCAACTCAATGAGATTAGCTAAGAATCTATATCCTTATACTAACAAAGGATAATATTTATACACTTTATCAATAATGACATGCTGGCTTATCAGATTACTAACCATAATCTCAATATCAATTATCTCTAACACTAACCCTCGATCTAGTGCCTATGTAGTGTAGATGTAAAAATGTGTAGAACCCAGAACTATCAGTGCTAAAGTAGAAAAATCAAAGAGTTGAAAAGTACCTACTATCATGTTCGGTGAGTCAGCTTCTTCTCTAGATCTACTGGCATATTGTGTGGTTTGTGTTTTGCTTTTTGACTACCCCTTGCTCGATCTCTAGTATCTTTCTTATCTTTTCACTGAGCTGAATCTACAAGTTTTGTTAGAAATCTCTAACAATGTGGGCTTTAAAGCCATATCCTAATCATACTTCTAACATAGTCATCTAGCATGTGCCCTTGTGTCTCTTACTATAATGCCTATATTGAGGTGGTAGTGCATTTTTAGCTATAGATTTTGGGGTACCTATGGTATAAGTCTAATGCCTAGACTAAACGTTAGATCCTTAACTTGACTCTTAAGTTTGGTCATATTTTTGACTCGGCTAGTGCTTCAACTGATCACCTTTTTATTTTTTATCTACTGCAGAGGCTGAATTAGCTTGCCTTTGCTCAAAGGACCTCTTTCTCTAGAAGCTATCTTATTTCTCTCTCATCTCCTAAATCTCTTCCATTGTGTGGCAAGCTATAACTAGGGTAAAGAAATCCCTTATCTTCATAGGAGCTATTTGAAACATACTGTCAAGTTTAAGCCCCATCTCAAAATGCTTGCATCGGTCCTCTTTAGTAGAAACCATCTCCTTAGCATACTAGCTAAGCTTAGCAAAGTCCTTCTCATATTTGGATATGGACCTCTATCTCTACCTCAAGTCCATAAACTTTTGGCTCTTCTGGTCTAGATAATGCTCAATGATGTACTTTTTCTTTAACTCTCTAAAGAAGAATTCCCAAGATAAGTCTTCATTTGCCTTACATTCTGTAATTGTCTCCTACCACTTGAAGGCTTCATCTATAAGAAGAGAAATTACATAATTCATATACTCCTCTTGAGTACACCTCAACTATTGTATAATCCTTAAGGTTCTGTCTAGCTAATATTCTACACTATGAGATCCATTAAACTCCTTACCTTTAAAGTCCTTAGCCTTATTCTTCTTGAGCCAATCAAGGTATGCTTTTTAAAGAGCATGAGGTTATGGTAGAATTGGTAGAGGTGGAGTAGGATTGACTACAACAAAAGTACTAGTTATAGTAGTAGTAGTTGCTTGTCTTACCAATTCCCTCATCTGCTCTAATCAAGTAGACTAAACTTGTGGTCCTTGAGCTATATGCCCGATATCACTCAAAAAAATTATTCCGGCCTTAGCGGCCCCCTAACCTATTATAGTTGAAGCATGGCTCTCAACTTCCTCTTTACTTTCTAATGTAGATTGACTCATCCTTAGATCTATAAGAAAAGTCATAGATTATAAGCCTCAATATGTATAATTATGTGATGTAGACTTTTAAAATCCTAAGGCACTCTTATGTAATCCATATACATTGAGGAATGCCTAAACTGGAGCTCTAATACAAATAAATGTGATACCTTTTACCTAATCCAATCGTCGGACTTGAATAAGCAATGACACAAAAATTGATATCTAAATTACTCTTATAGAAAATCATTATAAATTAAAACCTTAATATTTAAAGTAGAAACATACTTTGCATACAAGAGGTTATAAGAATACAGATTTTCAAAAATTATTTTCCAAGGTATACTATTAGGGTACTCATGCCGAAATTTTGACAATATAATGGCTATACCGAGCGCTATCCCAAATAATAAATTGCATAAAAATAGCACTTCCAATATATCACAATGTAGTACACCATTATTTGGGTCTGTCTGACCCTCTAAACTCCAACTCAACATCTATCAAGCTTATTTAAGGAAGAGGTATCATACAAGTCATACATCATCATACATACTTATATAAATAAGTTGTAATATGGTTTTAAAGAGTTACAAAAATTATTTACATCATAGATTAGATTCAATCTCTTAAATTACACAATAGGGCCTTTATGTTAATGCATCACAAATCATACTAAAAAAAAGCAAAATAACAAAAGAAGTCCTCTCTTGATTAACTTGTTGATATTGAGGATATGACTCTAATATGTTTCCTTAACTTATACATTGAAATAAAATGATGCGTTAAGTGAATGCTTAGTGGTGTATTCAATATAACATATGTATGACCACATGCACACATACATATGCAATAATTTAATAAAATGGGCAAAATTATAATTAAAAATGTGTGATGTATATATAGTAGCTTTCATAAATACATAATAATATCTTAAAACATAGGCATGTGAAATGCTCTTATTTACTAACCATAACATCATTTATCAAACATCGCTATATTATGAATTATCTCACCTTTACTTTGAATCATAGTTTATTTATATGTATCAAATTTTTACTTATGCCTATACCTAGAAGACAACTAAATAAAATTGGATAATGGGATGGTATAGTGCTTGAAGGCTTGTATGTTGGCTGAAGGCCTATATGTTTGCCTAAAGGCTTGAATGGTTGCTTGAAGGCCTATATGGTTGCCCAAAGGCCTGTATTGTACTCGAGGGTACTTTAGTAGCTATTATATCTCCCTAGTTGATTGGTTAACCTATCTAATCTATGTTGTCTAATTGTATAGGGCATTATCATACTTATGATGTTTCACCTTCATATGTTAAATTTTAAAGTGACATTAAGATTATTTAAGCTTATAAGTTAGGTTTAACCACATTACATACTCATATGTGCATAGAATTTAAAATTGCATTATTATGCTCACATATGGACTCATACTTGATTTATATTTACTTAAAGCCTTGTAACTCAAGTTGATGGACCATCCAGCCATAACCATACATTACTCACATATATACCATAATGTAATGCATAATAGGCATATGGATATTAAATGCTTAACTTGGTAAAAGATTCATAAAAGGGAACTTACCTAACAACATCATTATACACATAGGGGTTAGTATACATACCTTGACCATTTTGGTCTCCATACCACTAACATGCTTCTTGCATACAAATCATATCATCATAAGACACAAAAACTTCACATATTGAATTTTTTCATCACAATCATCATACATAATCCATTCTTATAAGACTTCTTTAAATGACACAAAATAATGTCTTTTGAAATTTATGGACATTTTGGCCACTTATAGTTTTACATGCTTCCAAGATTTAATTTATTAACATCATCCATAAACCATTCTTTGTGACCTAAACAAACTCTTAATTAGGCTTCCTCAAAAGGCATTTGATGACTATATTAAAAAGGCTCATATTATTCAAATGATCATATTATCAATACGCATAACTTATATACCATCATACTAAACACAAACACATGATATCAAACTTTTCTATACATCAAATTATAATCATACTACATAATTCAAGCCATAAAGCCATTTTTATACATATAACTCAAATTATGTAACAAAAGCACATACTTGAGCCTCATAAAAATTTAGGCCACTACGCATACTCCGCATCAAACATCACATTCTTCATCATATCACTGCATTACCAACTATACATGCCAATTCATGCAACATCACTTACTTTACACAAACTCTACAATATCACATTTATTACATAATGTCACATTCACTATAAATGCATATATACACATTCCATATGCATATGTTAAGTTGAATGCACTTACAAATAGGTTAAAATGCACCACCAATCCTTAATTAAGCCTTCTCATTCCCTTTAGCACAACTAGGTCCTTTCTTTTCTACACACATTATAGAACATAATTTAGAAAATTCATAGTAAGTTTAATACAACTCTAAAATCAATTCTAACTATATATATGTCTTCTTGGGCACCCATAGATCATAGAAAAATGTTAAAAAAACCCAAAAAAATCTTAGCCAATAAAATTCATATAACTATTCACACCATAACTTTACCATGAAAATCTCTCATCTTTTCCTTGTTTTTCACTTCTAGGGTGCTGTAGGGGTCATGGAGAGGCTAAATGATATCTTAGATGTAAGGATTTATAGGTGGATTGAAGAAGAAAGAAGAAGAAATAAAATGGCTAAAGGGAATTAGGGAGGAAGAAGGAGGCATCTAACTATTCCAATATTGACTCCCTTTTTATACTTTCATGACTTTGACTTTGGTTAATAAAATGGAGGGTTGAGATCTTCCCTATTTAAAAACCAATGGCTACCCTTTTTTTGCCTTATTCTTCTTTCTTTCTTTTAATTATTTCATCCCCTAATTAACCCCAAATTATCACTCAATATAACCTATAAAATCATGCCATCAAGACCTATAAACCTCTAAAAACCCTTGCTCAAAAATCAAGGAAAATCGAATAAAAATCATACTTTAATCTTTACTTAATTCTAGGAAAAATACTTCCTGATAGTTAAAAATTTCAATTCCAGTGCCAATAGCTTATTTAGAAATATTTAAGTATCAAGTTGTATTGATCCTAAAATTTGTCTGAGCAAAAATGAATTATTTTAGGGTTCAACATTGCCTAGATCACTATTCACGAGACACTGTTGTAAAATCTTTTCTTGCATTTTTAACCATCTTAATGACTTTATTTCAAATCCAAAATTTTTTCAAAATTATATTATGACTAATGCTTCACTTTGGTCACATTAGTGTGATCCTTCACATTGAGAGAAGTACTATTCATAAATCGGGATTTTTGGGGTGTTACATAAAATCCGTCAAATCTTCATCCACTTCTCTTCACTTTCATCAACTCTCCATCTATCCTCAAGTTCCATCAACTTTACAACAAAATTCCTCATCAATAATTTCATCAAAACATCATTAACATGTTTCAACATAATTTCTTAAATATTATAATTCTCAAATAATTCTTTAAATTATATAAATGGGAAATCAACATACCACTTTCCAAATGCCTTTAATACTCCTCTTCCACCTCAGTTATCCCTCTAAATCCAACTTCTTCCATGCATTAAAGAGGTGACCATTGTAGTAGAGAAAAAGAGGTTTCATTTTAATATAACATAATTAATATTTAATGGTAAATTAAAGTAGAATTTTGGGATGGTGTTTGATGAAGATTTTGGCCATTGGAGGAGGAATTTGGGGGAGGTGTTGGCTAATATCAAAATGAATATTTTGTTATTATTCTCATATTTACATGTTAGATCAATGGCTAAGATTAAAAAGAAGCATTACACAAGGATGGTGAGATTTAATCCATGTGTAATTTCCTTTAAAATATCTTTTAATCATTAAATTAATTTATGAAATAATTTATTAACACTTGGATGGGCAAGATCTTTTTATGTTACCATTTGATACAATGGCTATATTTGCTCCTTAGAAAAATCCTACCATATTTTGTCATAAATATTCATTTTCTTCAATTTAGTTCCCAACTTTTTTTTCTAACAGTTCCCATGTCATAAAAACTTAGGTCATATGATTTTCATATTCTTCATATTATTTTCGTATCAGGATATGCCCATTTTGAATTTTATTAAGCATATTTTTTTAAATAGTTCAGCCCTAAATGGTTTACTATTAATTGTTGACTATAATCTAGATTTTGTTTATGACTTTTAACCTCCTATATGACCTTAAATTCTTCTCAAATTAAATCATATTTCATCTTTTAATTTCTACTACCATATAGTATGATCAACTCTAATTAGGCCTATGATGCACTATTCATGGCCTAGGTGGTACTATTCAGCGAGACCTTATCTTGAACCTCATTCTTTTGATGCTTTCATGTTCCTCACATGCCACATTCATATTTTTCACCCTTCCACACATATTCCACTCATCTCTGGGCCTCTAACTATGCATTTCCAATTTTACCCTTAGTCATCTTAAGTATTTACTAATTAGTTCTTTTGTTATTTTTTGCTTAGTTGTTTACACCAACTGACTCTACCTAATCCATATGCCTATTTCATTTCTCACTTTTTATTCTAATACAATTTTAACCTTATAAAAATCAAATTGAACAAGTTCATTTGATTATGTATCATTTGAAATGTGAAAATCTTTTTTAATAGGCAAGTTGAAAAAAACACCTTTTAGTGGAAAGGCTGAATGTGCAAGTGGTTCATTAGAGCTAATACATTTAAATGTACATGGCTTAATGACCAACATACAAGAGGTGGTTATCTCTATGACACCCTTTACATGGTCTGTTTACTGATGCTAAATGTAGAGTGACACATAAACAAGATATCTAAACTTTTAAAAACTATTATAATTTAAAACTTTGTTTGAAAACATGGTTTGCATGTACAAAGTTTATAAAAACATAAAGTATTAAAAACATTTTCTATGGTATACTATTAGGATTCTT
>CANXYI011794994.1:0-10026 GCA_948208565.1 Hura crepitans
TGAAGGCTTCAAAAAATTCCATTCATCTTACTAGAAATTTAGAAATAATTTAATTAGTTCCTCCCTCAAATTTTGTGATTTTTGGCTGAGCAAAACCCATTGAACCAAAAATTCACCATTTTAATTAACTTATATAAATTATTTCCCCTTGTCAAAAAATTCAAACCTTAGTACCATTAGCTTAGTTAGAATTTTTAACTATCAAGTCGTGCTATTTTTAGATTTTTTTGAGCTCATTTCAAATATTTTATTATTCACCTAAAATTAAGTTACTATTCACTGAGACAGTACAATTCAAACCTATTTTGCTTATTTAACCACCTAAATGACCTCAAATGGTCCCCAAATTTCACCACACAATGTCTTTTAATTAATACTTATTTTTAGTTCAATAATCTCACATGAGCTTGGGTGGTACTATTCATAGCCCATTATTCACAGAAAAATTAGGTCTAGAACCTTATTCTTTTTCACACTTCTGCATTCTTTTCATGTTATTTTGATGTTTCTACCTCTTCCATACATGTTCCACTTATTAATAAATCTTAAATTACTCTTTATCAAAATTACCCTTGATAATTTGAAAAATGACCATTACATTCCTCGATAAATTTTCACTCTACTATTTATACCAACTAACTTTACTCGATTCGTACACCAATTTTATTCCTCATAGTTTCTTTTAATTCTCACTCTATTTGTGAGTAAATCGGACTAAAAGTCAGGGCATGACAACCATCACCTATACTTTGCTTATCACTAAAAGACTGGCCACCTAACTAACAACTGCAAAGCCCTATGTTAAGCTATCCAAGACCTCATAGACCATGGTGCAATACCTAATCCTAATGATTGCCTATCATCAGACCTCACTGTCATCCCTCAAATCTCTAAAAAATAAGGTTCTCTCTTCTTGATGTTCGACCTGCCACCCTATGAGCCAAGTGTTAACCAACTATAAGATCATGCCAATTATGGATATGGAAGGATCTAATGAAGATAGGATAGATTGCCTATGTTTTCTTTTTTGATTGTTTCTTTCCTTTATGTTGGAACAATTAAGATTTAATAAAGCATTGTTTTAGCTTTTCATAAGCATACTTGTTCACCTCATTAATTGTATAGCATGGTACTCTTGAATGTGAGTTAAGAGATTTAAAAAAAACAACAAATCAAAGAAAGGAACAAACATGATCAACTTAATCCACGGGTACCACAAATAGTTCATGATTTTTCTAAGGATGGTTCATCACTACTATACACAATTTTGAACCTCAAAACCTTATCTTTCCTTGTAAGGCATGAGAAATATTTCTAAATGTGAGATGAGAGAAAATAATAAGGTAGGGGGGATTAAACTCAAATGAATGCTTTCCTTTAATCTTTAAAGAGGTCCAAGTTCAACAAGCTCTAAAACTTGAAGCATCAAATTCATGTTTTCCAAAAAAAATAGAGTTTTATCCAATCAATTCCTTCAAAACCTAAGAACCAGTCTAAACAACAAACATTTCATGGTTCTTGCTCACCTAAAATTCGAAGCTTAGAAGCTCTAAATGCCAAAACTCCAAAGCTTACAAAAAAAGAAAAATTTAACTCATCTTAAGCTTTAAACAATTAAGCATTCTCTTTTCAACTATGGTTGCCCTTATTCAAAAAGAAAAAGAAAAAATGTTTTCTAATTCTCGTTAGGCTGATCAATAAAGAGCATGAGCCTAGGCAAAAGTTAGGGAAATTAAGAGAAAATATTTAGTTAGAAAATCTTTAGACTATCTAATAATAGGGATATAATTAACGCATTACTCGAAAAGGTCAAAAGGATGACATTTAAGGTACAGTCAAAAGCACAAAGATTCAAAACGCCAAAGAGCACAAAAGCTAGTGCCCATGGAAAGATACTTACTAATCTAAAAAGTTCCATTAACCTCCCATGACAAAGAGCTTTAAAACATATCTAGCCATTTCGAAGGTGCAAGTTCGAAATCAATTGATTGAGCATAGCACAATTAGATCCCAAGCCTTAACCGAATGTGGATGAGCTAAATTCAAAAGAAAAAGAAAAAAAAAGAAGCTTGCTAGGATAAAAACTCACAAAGGCCAGCCTAGGCAAAAATTAGAGCATACCTCACAAGATTGAAAACAACTAAAAAGGGCAGTCTAGGCAAAAAATTAAAGGTTACAAGAAAATATTTAGTTGGAAAATCTTCAAATTAGCTAATAACAAGGGTACCATAATTTGCAATCACATAATTTTGTGTACTCAATCACTTGTTCATCCTAATCAGTCATCCTTCAGCCACACATGCTTAAATGCTCCCATAATTAGTTGACATTTTGCCTCATAACCTTTATGGAACATTACATTCAACCTACTCCTATACTCCTTCATGAAATATTCCACTTCCCTTCTTAACTGTTCATCACTTTAACTCAACCTACTTCTCAACACCTTCTCTAGCCTTTTCGTTACCTTAGCTTGACCTATTTCTTTATAAGACCTCTCAACCCGCTTCACACCTTCACATTTCTCAAACCTAAGTTTTTCTTATGATGAGTCTTAGAGGAGAATGATCCCAATAACAAAACATGTACTGATTTATGCATTTAGACATATTGTCACACATACATCACAAAAAAAAATAGATTTACTCACTCACACTCATTCATACATCTATTTTTTTTAAAAAAAAAACCCATTCTGCCTGTACATACATTTTCCCTCACTATTCATTCATTATAGGAAAAGATGCATTCATTGTTCAACATATACCTACCTTCACCATTAATTCATCATAAGAAAAGATCATTCATCATTCAACATATATTTTCTTTCATCACTTATCCATCATAAGAGACAATTCATTCATTCAAAAGTCATATTCATCATATAGCTATCTTACATACATTCATCTTTCATTCAAATTCTTTATTCATTTAGAAGAAAATAGGTATCACTACATTCATTAAAAATACATTATTCAGGCACATACCTTGACACATTCCTTCATTTAAAAATTAGGGACTAACACATATGCCATTTAGTTCATGCAAACATATTTTCCTTTATTATACATCTATCCTTTTGTGAAATATTCGAATCAAATCATCCAATTACTTCATTAAAGTCATCTCATTCACCATCTTCATGTTTCCATTCTCATCCATAAGATAGAATGTATTCATTCATTCAAGAGAAAGCTAGGTTACCATATCGAATCATGAAGACACATTCATACATTTGCACATGTATCAGCTCATTCACATACCCACATTAATTAGGCATCAATGTATCTAGTATGTTGTCACATGCTTCAGGCACATAACATATATACACATTTATTAAATTTACATGTATAAGTACGAACATGCATGCATCATCTTACATAAGCATCTTATCCAAACATCAGTCATATAGCTCATATAGCTTAGGAACACAAAAGAGAAGTAACATGCATGAGCACATCAGTCACGATAAAGTCACATTCATTCACATGTCATATAAAAGTCTCATTCATCTAAAGCACAAACTTACCCATGCAAGGCATTACATTCATATAGTCTATATTAACTCACATGTGCACATATCTTGGTCATATAAGTCATACACACTCACATGCATTAGTAGCATACGTCTATCACTTTTATGACACATTTAAGCCCTTAACTCTTGCATCAATCATACACTTATATCACACAAAACACATGTGCACATGATGTCACACACATACTTGCATGATTTTAATGTCCTTAACACTAGATTTAGTTTAGTCCAAAACATCAAACTATTTTTAGACCTATCACTAAATTTGATTTAGTCCACACCACCAAACTATTCTTTAGGCTCATCACCAAATTTAATTCGGTCCATACTATCAACTTCTTTAGACTCATCACCAGATTTTGTTTGATCAATTTCAACTTTTTTGGGCTTATCACTAGATTTGGTTTGATCTGCACTATCATACTACTCTTTAGGCTCATCATCAAATTTAGTTTGGACCACGCTATTAGACTATGCTCTAGGCTCATCACCAGATTCAGTTCAATCAGCTTATCTAGACTCATCACTAGATTTGGTTTGATCTAAACTATCAACTTCTTTATAACTATCACTAGATTCTGTTCAGTCAGCTATCTTAAAACTATCACCAGATTTGGTTTGATAAGCTTCTTTAGACTTATCACCATATTTAGTTCTATCAACATTTGGCTTATTTAGACTTATCACCATATCTAGTTCGGTCCACACTATCAAATTCTTTAGACCTATCACCAGATTCTATTCGGTCTGCTATCTTAAGACCTATCACTATATTCGATTCAATCAACTTATTCAAACTCATCACCATATTCAATCTGATCAATATTCAACTTATTCAGACTTATCACTAGATTCAATTCGATCAACATTCAACTTCTTCTAGACTTATCACCACATTTAGTTCATTTAATTCTTTAAGACTTATCACCAAATTTGATTCGATCCATCTGTAACTTAACAACTTGAAGGCAAGTAAGCACCAGTATTCAGTGTAGTTTATTTTCACCTAGGGGCAAACAGGCACATGTATTTAGTGCAGTTTTCTTCAGCTTCAACATCTTTAGATTCATTTAAAGATAAGCAGGCACTCATATTTGGTGTAACTTACCTTTACCTAGAGGCAAATAGGCACTTATATTAGTGTAGTTCTTTCTAGTTTAATGTTTTTAATCTCACTTAAAGGCAAACAGGCATCTATATTCAATGTAGATTACATTGAAACTTTTTCTATCTACAAACTTTAGAAGCAAAGGCATGTTCAGATCAAGTTGGATTTTCACTTCACCCGAGGACAAGCAGGCACCCATATTTAGTGTAGTTTATCTTCACAATATCAATTCTTTTTCGAAGGGAAGATACAAATAAAAGCTACCTAGTTTTTGCTTTGATCTGAAGGTAGGCATCCATATTCGATGTAGCTTCACCCAAGTAGGTATAACTTCAGGTAAGGATCTCTAACTAAAGTACTTTGATGTGCACTATTCCTTTAGCATTTCACAGCACATACTGAAGTGGGGGCAATTGTAGACTCCTCAATTTTGGTTATAAGACTTTTCTTATGGATTCAAACTTTAAACCAACTCGAAAAGCTCATAGTATGACTTGAACTACAGAAAAATGGGAATCTGTATCAATAACAGAGGGCTTAGGCCATCGATACTAATTCTAATAGAGGTATGAGGGCAAAGCCCCTACAATATAGACTCTTTTGCTTTTTTGGGCCTACGATGACAATTAAAGGCAAGCTCTAGCAACAAGGCAAGAAACCTAAAACCATGGTCTATATAGACCATCATGGTGAAAGACTACACAAACTTGATGCCATAAGGACTAACATAAAACTAAGCCTAAAGCCTATGAACTGCCCGAGTAAACCCAAAGCCTAAGTCTACACAGACCAAGTGACCAAGGTCCGCTCTGACCTACAGACAAAAAGCTTTCAAAAGTATGATATTCCTATTTAGACTCTAACTCCTAATCTTAGCAAAACTCTACTTCTTTTGGATGGGAAAGATATCCACCAACCATATAATTACCCCTCGCATTAACCTATTTCGACAAAATTGACACATAATAATCTACACATATTCTATACAGAGAGTCTAGGCACTAACTCCAATGTAAGATTCGCTCTACTAGTCCTAAGCCCTCACTAAAATAGTTATTCTTTCTCAAACCTAACCATTGTCTTATTGCTTAGTGCTAACTTAAAGGTAAGATCTGACGCCCATTTTATCATAGTCATTAATTTATTTGTGTTGTTTGCTATAACCAATGATCTCCCATGATTAATTACATGTGAGGTGAGTTTATGTAATTCCCACATCGATTATAGATGTAACACCCCCTACCCATTTCTACCTAAAACGGGCAGAGCGTGTCACTTTCTACTGAGGTCACCTATCCTATGACTTCCCTAAGGGCCACTCGTTTAAATTCTAACCACCTTGACTACGGTTGACCAACAATGTTCTTTATTTAAATCTAATTACTTATTCTATAATTACGTCCTAATTTTTGTTCGATAAAAGTTCTTTCGGTCACTACTAGACAACTACAGAAATTTGAACAGCATAATGGCTGCCTTGGTTCCTAACCCAATTCAACCTACAAAGAAAACACACTTCAAAGTTCACAAACCATCCTTATTTCCCCTTTGGACCCTCTAGTCCTCTAGAATCAACCAGCAACATAAACTTATCACATTCATATCACACAGGATCGTATACCCATCAGCACACATAATCATGCTAAGGAAATCATTCATTTATATAACATCGGATATATATACATACTGATTTCACTCTATAAATACATACATCCTTGCTACCCTATTCTAACTTACGCCTATACATGAGTACAACACTATACATATGTATTTCAACAAAAAGAAATACTATACCAAAAGACACTGGGACAGCTACACTGGTGCTGAAGTCCAATGATGATTTGTACACTTCTCGCAACCTGCGCATCGGAACACCGATACACTTAGTACTAGACTCAGTGGTGGATTAACATAATTATGGCATGTCTCATGCAACAAGCAATCATGCAAGCTTTCGCACACATTCAAGTCATCCTAAGTTGCTAAATCTAATTACTGTCTTATTCAAATCATGCATTAATTATTACTATCAATTTTCTCTGCTTATAGGTTTCTATTCACAATTTCTTTTCACAGGCCCATAGATAGACCACACTTAAAGACACTAAATAGAAGGACTATCCTGTGTAATGGCCTATTTTTAGGACCTAAGTAGCTACACCTACCTCACCCGATAGTAGGGACCTAGTTTGTAGACTACTCCTAATATCGGACTGATAGATATTAGGGACCCAGTCAATAGATCGCTCCTAATATCTATCTAGCAGATAGCAGGGATCAGTCTGTAGACCTCTTAATATCTACAAAGCAACACATAAAGGTGGATAGCAGAGACTTATCCGTAAACACTGCTAACCCATAATTATAACAAATAGGATGTCGAAGCATCGTACAATCTCAACAATACCAACACATGACAGTGGGCCCCAAAGGACTGACCACCAAGCAACTATTCTATCCCTAGTTGACCAGTCAACCCAACCAGTGGGCATCTAACTAATAGGCCATTACTAGTTTCACCTCACATTCAGTGTTATTTTATCTTTAATATTTCATCTCAAGCCAATTGCTTATGTAAAATTGCGATTTTGCCATTGTCGCAAAATCACTATTTATTTGGTCAGTTTTCGCAACTGACTATTCATTTGGTCATTTTTCTTATTTTGTGTCTTTCATTTCTCATACTATTTTGGTCACAATTTTCCAGGTTCTCAATACCAATAGTTTTACACCAATTCCCCATTATAATGTATACTAATTTATCATGTTTCTAACCACTTATTCAAGCCCACTTAAGGTATATTTTTAGTCATGCAACAAGCCAATTTTTAGGTCATTTAGCATGCACTTTTTTTTTTCCAATCTATACCTTAAATTTCACCCCCAAAGTCTCATTCATGTAAGTATACACAACACACACACACATACCATTTAGCTACTATTGCACACACACATACATATTCCATTTCCTCTCAACTTATTATACAAATCACATTCTTTTAAGTCCAATTACATAGGTATAATGTTCATTCATCAAATTGACATGTATACACCCATAATGTTGCATTTCCATTTTAGTAACATGCATAAAAACACACACACATGTAAGGCATCAAATAATTATGTAAATCCACATACCTAGGGTGCTTTTCCACCCTTGTCCACACCACTTTGGTTTAGATTTATGGGCTCCCTTCCTTCTGAATTTTCTCCACCTAACATAATATAAATTCACTTATGAAAAATTCTATAAATTCACCTATAACTCCAAATGGAATTTTAACTCCATACCTATTCTTAAAATACTCTAATTTAACTAAACCAAAAATAAAAATTGAATTTTGATCAATTTCACTTACTCGGGTTACTATTCACTCAAGTAGTGAATTTCACCAATTTGTCCTCTTTTCTTGCAATTCTTGATGGAATTGAGATTTTGGAGTGATGGAGGCTTATTTTAATTAAAGTTAGGAGGGAAATATGGTGTGTTTCTAGAGAGAGAAAGCTTAGATAAGAGAAAAAATGGCTTCCATGGTTCGGCCAAGAAGAATTGAAGGAGAAAAAGAAGTTTTTTGCTCTCGTGGTTGTTTTCTATAGTTTTAATGGTTAATTTGGGGTGGGCTTAACCCATTTATTTGGCCCAATTAAGGCTCAAATCCACCATACACTAATTATATCACTTTTTCCTTAGAAAATTCAAAAAATATTCTATATAAGTTCAAATATTCCCATTCTAGTTGTAAAAATTCTTAATCACTGATACCAAGGCCCATGTAAAATTTTGGCTCAAAATTTCCTCAGGAGCAAAAAGTCACTATTCATCACCGACATAATTTAAACTTCAAAAATTCATAAAATATTCTCTGTTGCTCAAAAAAATCTCATTCTAGTTTTAAAATTCCTAATTAAAGAATACTAAGGTCCATGCAAAATTTCAACTTAAAATTTTACTGTTGATTTTTCAGCACTATTCACGGCCAGAATAAAACATTCACAAAAATACCTGTTGACCTCTGAAAATTCCAATTCTTCCACCATCATACTCAGTAGAATTTTTGAGGTTCAAGTTGTGGTATTTTTGAGACCATCCAGACACTTTCCCGATCTCAGGCTGTCTCAGCCCCAAAATATTTTTATCTCCGAAAACTGTAGTTTATACCTTACTATTAATTATTAGTCCTGCTAAAAATTTTAATTCATTCATTTTCTTCAGTTTCATGCCCGTCAAAGTTTTATGACCAATATGCTAGTCATGGGACTCAGAATGACAACCCGCACCACGAGGAATATCATCCAACCCATCCAATACTGTTCATAAGACTTTGACTTTTTGGGCATTACAATAGAAGTAGGTTAACCTTTTAAATTGTTTTAATCATTCATAAAAATTGTAATCGCATTATTTCTCGAAACTGACGATTAAGTCTGCATAGACCTATTTTAATGTATATAAGGTCTGCGCATGTAAATACTCATTTTCGTCCGGCCCTAATAAGCATATTCTAAATGAAAATAAAATAAGGGAGAGGGGTTGTATGCTACTTATTAATAAGAGTTTTAAGGTGATAACGATACTGTTTAATAATAATTATTATTATACTATAAGCCATAAGCTAATTTAACGTATAATTGTTATTAATTATTTGTGAAATAAATAACTTATAAAAAAGAAGATTATTATAGAAATAATCGGTATAAGATTTACAAATACATTATTAGTTCATGTGAGTTCGTTTATGTATAAGTCATTAGTGAAATTAAGAAATAATATATATTGTATCAACTACAAAAATAAAATTAACTAATAATTACAAAAAAAATGAATAATAAGAATAATGATGTAATAAAAGATAAGTGATAAGTTGCAACAAATCAAGTTAATTAAAAACGAAATTAATTACAATATCAAAGTAAAAAGAGAAGGAAAACTAAAAAAATAAATTATAAGAAAATTATAAAAATTACAAATACTATCTAAAAATAAAATAAAAAGAAAAGAAAAATTAAATTAATTACAATATTACAAAAAAATAACAAAAATCAATATCACAAAATTAAAAAATAAAAATAAATAAAAAATTACAAAAAAAAGGATTGTTGGGCTAGCCTAAGCCTAGCAGTCCACAGCCCACAGGTCTTTTCTCCTTGCAGCAGTCCACAGCCAGCCCACATGCAAACAACCTTCAACCAACAACCAGCCCAAGCTCAGGCCCATTCTAGGAAAGTACCTACTGATAAAAAAAATAGAGAAATAGGGGTGAAGGGGACTGTGGTAACAGTAGAGAGGTTGAGAGAGGAATGGCTATAAATAGAAGTAAATGCATTAAAGGGAGAGAAAAGAAAGAAATTGAAAGAGAAGAAAGAAATAGAGAAGACAGGC
>CANXYI011795000.1:0-17250 GCA_948208565.1 Hura crepitans
ATCTCATTTTGATCAGGTAATTTTTTCTAAGTTTCGACATTTTCCCATGTTTCCTAGGTGCCCAAGAGCATGTTTATATAGTCGATTTTATTTTTTAAAGCCTGTATGATTTTATATGATTTTTACGAAACTAATCTGTGTTGTACAATTAAGCAAGGCAACAAATAAAAAGATAAGAGGAAAGAGAAGGTGTAGGCGAGCCTCATGAGCATATTTTGACTCAGAAAGTAAGTGTAATTAAAGTAAATTATCGATTAATTGGTTGCCCTAAGCATAAAAGTGTGTATGTGTGTGTGTATGGTTATGTCTAATTAATGTAAATTGCATTTAATGCCATTATTTTGTGTTATGTTATGAGGTGTGCATATTGTAATGCATGAATGATAACCAAAATGATTTCTTGAGTGTGCGTTCTCTTATGGTTGAATGACCATGTATGACTAATGTTTAAGTTGTTCTTTTATGCTTAATTTGAGCAATATTTGCTTGTAGTGTATATGGTATGCTTTATGTAATTTATGTAAAGCCTAATATCATGATTGATGGTAAAGAATTGAAAGTTTAGAGGGGGAACCATGTAGTGGCCAAATGGTCCATGTGCACTTTTGTATGTTTTATGGTGATTATGCACTTAATTAGGTAATATGGTTTTGATGGTGTTATGTGCTTAAGGAAATGTTGTATGGACATTGAGTAAATGAATTTAGTATGTGTGCACATGTGCTTGGTCGGATGTTAATGGTATGTGGTAGATGAATGTTGAATTTTATACATATATTGAATTGAGGTCATAAATGATTAAAATGAGTTAATTGAATTGATGTTGGTATATATGTTTGTATATTATGAAAAATGATATATTATGTTAAAGCTTATTATTGGGTCAAAATTTAACATGGCAAGGTATGCTTAAGTTACATTTTGGTTTTAGATATGGAATTTCAATTTGTCATATGGGTTATGCAAGTGCATCTTTGATGAGCTATAGTGGCCGAAATGAATGGTGGCTATAATGCTATGTTTTTAGTCATGGTAAAATGACTTATGACCATGTTAATGAATGTGTTACAAGAAATGGAAAATATTTATAAGTTTAAGGCCTTATGTGTGCATAACTTGTGATATGGACATATAATGTGCATGTGTGCTATATGACACCATTGTATGCATTAATTATGGATTGTGATGCCAATGTCATGTTTCATACAAGTAAAATGAATTAAAGAACAACAATGACACTAAAATGGATAATATGGAATTTATAAGTTAATTAAGCTAAAGTAAGATGGTGAAACTAATTGAAACTGGATAATGGCCCATTCGATTAAAACAACCTAGTTGGATAGGTTGATCGGTCAATTAGGGATTAAGTAGCTGTTAGGGTACATTTATGCCTTTTTCATGTTTAGCCGATAGGCTTATGCTATATGTTGACCTATGGGTCTATGCTATTTTCAGTCTTCGAACATACATTGGTAGATGGCCTTTTAGTCATTTTTCATATTGGTTTATAGACCTATGCTATGATCGACTAATGGGCCTATGTTATGTTCAGTCTTCAGACTTATGTTGGTAGATAAGCTTTTAGGTTCATGGAGATTGTACTGGCCCTCCATTCCCACTATCCATGGGATTTTGTTTTCGTTGACATGGGTAATAGTAAAATAAATAAATTAAAATCTAATTAATGGAATTTGAGAATCCATACATCATTTGTTATATACATTATGTTGATATATGATTTAACACATATGGCATGTTTTATGTGATCACACACACTGATATACATATGTTACATATAAATGATGGGCATAAATCACTTGTATACTTTTATGTACATTTTTATAATGATGTATGCTTGTGTGCTTGAGAATGTGTCTATAAGTTACTTTAATTACACCACTAAGCTATTGCTTGGTGTATCATGTGTTTATGCAATGCGTAGGTTTAAAAGAATTTAGATTAGAGTTAAAGCATAGGTAGCTATTGTAGACAACAAAAGAGTACTTTTGGTATTTTTGTTACTCTGTATATATTTTTATGTGATGTAATCATGTTAAGATACTTATATGTAATTGTTGAGGGATTAGGCTTAATTTGGTTTTGATTATGGTTTTGTAATCCTTAAACAAGCTTTAAAATCTCTTTTTATATGTGTGGATGATGTATTTATCATTGTTATGCTATTTTGTTGAGATTTGTGATAGTGAATGTTTTGGAGTGATTAGAGGATCACATGTGTAGGGTTTTGAGTGTGGATGATTATAAAAGTGCTTTTTCACCTGTAAGGTAACTATTCATTTTAGGATAGTGTCCCAGTACAGCCGTTATATTGTCGAATTTTTGACACGAGAATTCCTAAAATGGTTTTAAAATGTTAAAGTGAATTTTTATTTATTCAACTAAAGAATTTTCAAGACTTAAATTTCTAATCAAATATGTTTTAATTTATTTAGGTTTTTAAGTAATAGTAAAAGGATTAAGCGAGTTCAGATAGCATGTTTGTGTGTACGCTCCTTATTTGGGGTTAGCGACTGGATCGGGTAAGGGTGTCACATTTAATGGTATCAAAGCTCCAGTTTAGACGTTCCTTGATTTTAAGGGTTACATATAAGTATCTTAGGTCTTCGGACATGCATTACATAATGGTATGTTATCAAGGCTTGTAAGCTATTCTTTTTACCCACAGAGCACTATGAGTTCAAATATGCCTCATAGTGAAAAAGAGGTTAAGAGCCATGCTTCGACAACTGTTGGACAAGAGGCTTCTAGGGTTGTATCTATTTCTAAGAGTGATGTTAGGAAAGCATCTTCTGCAGCACAAGTGCAATCGATTTTCTTACAAGAGATGTTGTAGTTATAGAGATAGGCTACAACAATAGCATCACCACTACCTCTACCATTTCAATAACCACCATAACCTCAGGCTCTTCAAAAGAAATATTTAGAGAGGCTTAAAAAGATAGGAGCCTAGGATTTTAAGGGTGAAAGTGTGATGAATACAAGCAGAGCATAATATTGGCTAGATTGGACTACTCGTATTACGTAACAGTTAGGATGCACTCTCGAGTCTTTTACAAGATGAGGCCTTCAAGTGGTGGGATGTTTTGATTGAGCATAAGAATGAGGCTGATATGACCTAGGCTTATTCTTAGAAGAATTTCAGAAGAAATATATCATCGAGCACTATCTTGATACCAAGAGACAAGAGTTTGTGGATTTAAAGCAAGGTCATAGATCTATTCTAGAATACAAGAAAGACTTTGCCATGTTGAGTAGGTACGGTAAGGACATGGTACAAACAGAAGTAGATAGGTGCAAGATATTTGAGAAGAGATTGAATGTGGAGTTTAAGATGCATATAGCTCTTATGAAGATTAGGGATTTTTCTGTATTTGTATCAGCCTATCATATTACAAAAGAGGTATAAAAGGAGAGATGATAGCTCTATCAAAAGAAGAGATCTCATGGCTAGGGTTCAGCTAATGTAGCATAGTTTTTTGAGAAGAGGCATAAAGGAGGTCAGTCTTATTCACAACAGCACCCTCCAAAATAGAATCAGTCATAGAGAGGAGGACAAGGAGCTTAGAGTAAAGGAAAATAACAGTCATAGGTTACAAGTGCTCTAGTCTCTACGGTTAGGAATAATCCTATACCTCAATGCCGGACATGTTAAAAGAAACATAAATGGGAGTGTTAAAAGAGCAAATAAAAAATATGCTTTAGGTGTGGTTCACCGGATCACTTCCTTAGAAATTGTCTTAAAAGATCTACTGCTAGACAAAGATCTATACTTATTTCCATTTGAGGCCAGTAAGGAGACTGGGGGGACAGAGGAGAAAAGACAGAGGGAGCTCAGAGAGCCAGATCAAAGGGAAGAGTAAAGTTAAGGGCACTAGCTAGATAGTATGCCATAAAAGCTAAAGAGGAGACATACTCTTCGGACGTCATTACTGGTACATTCCTTCTCTTTGACTTTTTTACTTTAGCTTTGATTGATCCAGTATGCACTACACATGCATAAGACTGAGGGTTAACTTTAGAACTTCTTGACATAGAGATTATGGTTAGCAACCCTATAGGTCAACATGTCATAGTAAACAAGGTTTACAAAGGTGTCCTTGGATAGTATAAGGACACAAGTTTTTAGTTGATCTCATTGAGTTTTGATAAGTTTAACTTGATCTTAGGCATGGATTTGTTGTCCAAGTATCAAGTGGTCGTGAATTGTGGACAAAAAAGGATATCTCTTAAAGTTGATGATGGGACAAGTATCACAGTTGTTAGTGAGAGGATAAATTTTCTATTTAATGTTATAACGACTGTTATAGCTAGGCAAATGTTGAGAAAGTGTTATCAGGCTTTGTTGGCACATACATATAATACTAGAAGAGAAGAACTAGATGATAGTTCTATACCGGTGGTGTTAGAGTATATAGATATTTTTCTAAAAGAGTTGCTCGGTTTACCACTTGGACAGGAACTTGAGTACATTATTGAGGTTCTACTTGGCACTACACTGATATTAATAGCTCTATACAGAATGGCTCCTGTAGAGCTAAAGGAGTTAAAGATCTAGTTAGAAGAGTTGCTTCATAGGGGTTTCATAAGATCAAGTGTATCACCTTAGGGAGCACTAATTTTGTTTGTTAAGAAGAAATATGGTCTCTTTGATTATATGTGGATTACCGATAGTTAAACTAGATGACCATCAAGAACAAATATCCTTTACCAAGGATAGATGATTTGTTTTATTGGATTAGAGGAGTTGGGGTGTTTTTCAAGATTGATTTGAGATTTAGTTATTATTAGTTAAAGGTTAAGGAGGCAGATGTCACCAAGATTGCTTTTAGAATACATTATGGCTATTATGAGTTTTTGGTAAAGTCATTTGGACTTACTAATGCTCCTAAAGCTCTTTTGGACTTGATGAACTATGTCTTTTAACCCTTCTTAGATTAGTTTATGGTGGTCTTCATCGATGACATTTTAGTTTATTCGAAAAGTAAGGAAGAGTATGAACAGCACTTGAAAGCAGTTCTTAGATGTTAAGAGAAGAGAAGCTATATGCCAAACTCAGCAAATGTGAGTTTCAGCTAAGTAAGGTGTCTTTCTTAGGACACATAGCTTATGTAAAAGGTATTCAAGTTGATCCTAGCAAGATTCAAGCTATTATAGAGTGGAAGCTACCCAAGAACATGACAGAGATTAGAAGTTTCCTAGGTTTGATGGGTTACTATAGATGGTTTGTCATAGGATTTTCCTTGATTACAACTCCTATGACTAATTTATTAAGGAAAGATGTTAAGTTTTTTTTGGATGACAGATGTCAAGAGAGTTTCGACAAGCTAAATGTGATGTTGATAGAAGTTCCTATCTTTATACAATCGATGTTTGGGAAGGATTTCACTATTTATGGTGATGTATCTTACAATGGGTTGGGGTATGTTCTTATACAAGAGGGTAAGGTTGTTGCATATACTTTGAGATAGCTAAAGTTGCATGAAAAGAACTACCCTACTCATGATTTGGAGCTTGCAGTAATTGTCTTGGCACTAAAGATTTAGAGACACTATCTCTACAGAGAAAAGTGCTATGTTTATATAGACTACAAGAGTTTAAACTATCTTCCTACTTAGAAAGAGCTGAATTAGAGGCAGAGACGATGGATGGAGTTAATCAAAGATTATGATTACTTGATTGATTATCATCTAGGGAAGGCTATTGTAGTGGCAAATGCTCTTAGTTGAAAGTTTATGTCAACCATGAGGGCCATAAATGCCAAGCTTAATTTGATGGATGATGGTGCCCTTTTGGTTGAGTTACAAGTAAGCCCAGTTTGTTAAAACAAGTGTAAGATTCTCAAAAGGATGATCATAAGTTGATAAGTGTGATAAGTGCTATTCAAGAGGGGAAGCTTACTGAGTATGAGATCAAAAGTGATGTTTATCTATATTACCATGACATGATATATGTTCCAAATGTGGAAGAGCTAAAGAAGCAGATTTTATAGGAAGTTTATAGTGCTCCATATGTTATACATCTTGGTAGCACCAAGATGTATTAGGATTTGAAGGTTTTTTTTTATTAGTGGCCAGGTATGAAAAGAGATGTATTTGAGTTTATGACCAAGTGCCTCACATGTTAGCAAGTGAAGGCTTAACACTAAGTTCCCTCTAGATTGCTTAATCCTATAGTAATTTCTGAGTGGAAATAGGATAGGGTCACTATGGATTTTGTTGTTGGCTTACTTATGATAAAAAGCAGATGTGATTTAGTTTGGGTTGTGGTTGATCGATTAACCAAGACTACACATTTCATAACACTTAGGATGGACTATTCCTTAAAGAAGCTTATGGAGTTATATATTGATAAGATCATTATATTACATAGAGTGCTCACTTCAATTATATCAGATCAAGACCCACTCGAGGTTTATGTCAAGATTTTGGAAGAAACATCACAATTCCTTAAGTACTCGATTGAATTTTAGTATGGCATTTCTTCTTTGACTGATGGTCAATTAGAAAGAGTCATTCAGGTAACTTTTGATACTTGAGTGATTTTAATGCTAAGTTATATGTGTGATGTTCATGTTAAACCATGTTTGATAGATGCTTGATATATGTTGAAAAGCTATGCTATTGAATTCAAGGGAAGCTGGGATCGATATCTTTTTTTAGCTGAGTTTACTTGTAACAATAGTTATTAAGCAAGTTTGGGAATGGCTCTTTGTGAAGATTTGTATGAAAAGAAGTGTAGAACTCCTTAATGTTATAATAAGCTAGGTGAGACTAAGTTGATGAGGCTAAATCTGATAAAAGATGCTAAAGAGAAAGTGAAGATAATTAAAGATAAATTAAAGGCAGCTTCAGATAGACAGAAGTCCTATATAGACTTAAAGAAAAGATATTCAGTATGAAGTAAAAGACAAAGTTTTCTCAAAGTTTTACCTTAAAAGAAAGTTCAACATTTTGGCAAGAAGGGAAAGTTAAGCCCAAGGTTTATTGGTCTATACAAAGTGACAGAGCGTATGAGACCAGTGGCTTATAGATTAGCTTTGCCTCACGAGCTTCAATAGATATATGACATTCTCTACATGTCTATGCTTTGGAGATATAGGTCAAACCCCTCAGATGTTTTATTAGTAGGGAATGTAGAGATACAACTTGATCCATCTTATGAAAAGGAATCGATCAAGATCATGGCTAGAAAAGTAAAGGAGTTACGGAACAAGATAGTGCCTCTGGTGAAAGTGCTTTGGAGACACCATGGCATAGAAAAAGCTACATAAGAACCCAAAGCTTCGATGAAGGAGCAGTACCCTCAGTTATTTGAACTAAGAAATTTCAAGGATGAAATTTCTTTTAAGCAGGGAAGAAATGTATAGCTCAAGAAATCCCGGTGTTATGAATAGTACTTCTCAAGACATAAATAGTATTTCCTGAGGATGGGTCACACTAATATTAGAGAATGGAGGTATTAATCATAACATACTTTTAAGTGAAATTTAAACTAAAAACAAAGTTGTTTAGATGGTTAAAAATGATAGTTAACTTTTATGATAATGTCACATGAATAGTGACTAAGTTTTAGCTGAACCCTAAAATATTTAAATTTTTCTCAAAAAATTTTGGCATCGATACAACCTAATACTCAAAATTTTCAAATAGTCTATTGGCATTAGAATTAGAATTTTTGGATATTGGAAAGTATTTTTATTAAATCGGGTAAAAGTAAAAAGTTATGTTTTAATCGGCTTTTCTTGGTTTTCGAGCTCAAGTTTTTAGAGGCTTATGGCATATGAATTAAGTGAATTTTTGGAAGTTCATTGAAGGAAAGAAAAAAAGGGGTTTTGGTTTTAAAAGGACAAGAAGAGAGAAAATTGGCTTAATTAACTCTACCCATCTATATATATGGTCAAATGGGGTGTTATTTGAGTCAACTAATGAATAGTGTCATCTCCCTCTTTTCTCTCTCAAAGCTTAGGGCTCCATGGTGGCTAAACCCTATTGATTTTCTTCTTCCACCAAATTAAGCCCTAAGGTCACAAATTAATTCATAGGTTAGAGCCTTCATGACCTCTAGACATTAGATTTAGCAAGAAATCACGGGAAAATCAAAGAATTTTAATGATTTTGGATCTCAATAAATAGTAACCTCATTTTGATTGGGTAATTTTTTTTCTAATTTTTGACATTTTTTCCATGTTCCCTAGGTGCCCAATAGCATGTTTATGTAGTTGGTTTTATTTTTTAATGCCCGTATGATTTTATATGATTTTTACGAAATGAATCTATGTTGTGCAGTTTTGTAAGGCAATAAAGGGAAAGATAAGAGGAAAGAGAAGGTGTAAGCGAGCCTCATGAGCATATTTTGACTCAAAAAGTAAGCGTAATTAAAGTAAATTGTTGATTAATTGGTTGCCCTAAGCATAAAAGTGTGTATGTGTGTGTGTGTGGTTATATATAATTAATGTAAACTACATTTAATGCCATTATTTTGTGCTATTTTATGAGGTATGCATGTTGTAATACATGAATGATAACCAAAATGATTTCTTTAGTGTGCATTCTCTTATGGCCAAATGACCTTCTATGTATGGCTAATGTTTAAGTTATTCTTTTATGCTTAATTTGAGAAATGTTTGCTTGTAGTGTATATGGCATGCTTTATGTAATTTATGTAAAGCCTAATATCATGATTGATGGAAAAGAATTGAAAGTTTAGAGGGGGAACCATGTAGGGGTCGAATGGTCCATGTGCATTTTTGTATGTTTATAGTGATTATGCACTTAATTAGGTAATGTTGGTTTTAATGGTGTTGTCTTATGGAAATGTTGTATAGACATTAAGTAAATGAATGTGGTATGTATGCATTTGTGTTTGGCTGGATGTTAAAGGTATGTGATAGATGAATGTTGAATTTTATATATACATTAAAATGAGTTTATAAATGATTGAAATGAGTTAATTGAATTGATGTTGGTATATATGTATGTATATTATGAAAAGACATATATTATGTTAAAGCTTATTGTTAGGTTGCAATTTGACATGGTGTTCACATCCCCTCTTTTCTAGGGTTGGTCAAGCCGAAATAGCCAAAGACTCGACTTAAATCTCACTCATCGAGTCCCGAAAGACGAGAAGGAAATTAAAGGAATCCTAAGATGTTCCTATTTGATTAGCCTAGAAAGAGAGAGTTAAACACCACAAGGTAGGAGTCGCCACTCAACTGGAGTCGGGAAATACCTTGTAAGGCCAAAACCAGAGTGGTTCAAAACCTTACTTTTATTTATACCTCAAGTTAATACTGAAATTTGATTTGAATTTATAATATTATCCATTTTCTTAAGTGAGTTTTACAATTAAAATAAATCAAAAATTTATGTAAAAGGAATCACAAAACATATTTACAGAAAGTAAACAAAGTGCTTGAAGTTAAAAATATCATACATGAAGTCGGGTGATTGATTATTTTTGAGAACTTTAGTTCTCACATGTCACTTTTAGAAAATAGATTTTATCATCGTGACTTTTATTAAGAAAAATCAAAACCCATTTTATTAACAAAACACCAATTAATTAGGTACAAAATGATTTTGATTATTTTTATAACATGTAAAAATTATTTTCTACCTATTACAACATTCACGGAATATACAGGGAAATAACTGAAATGAAAATAGATTACATGGTGATTACCTAAAATATATTCTAACCCAATGAAAATAAAAATAAAAATTACATTTGAAATGTCCTAAAATACAATCTAAATAAATAAAATGAGCAATAATAAAGAGAATAAGCAGAAGAAAATAAAGAGCGAAAATAAAAGCAATAGCAAGAAAGAAATAAAAATAAAGGGATGGTAAAAAGCTACTTCACTGGGGTTTAATGAAACGACCGAAAGAAAAGATAATCAGGTGCTAATAAATCAAGCAACTCGTATCACAATGAAATTAAAATGTTAGTATGTGAAGTGAAATAAATAGATGAACAAAAATAAAATGAAATACATAGTTAAATAAATACAACAAAAAAATATTGTACAAATAAGTTATCACATCTAACTGGTAGATGGATAAAAGAGAAAGGAAAAATAAAAGAAATAGAAAAAGGTTGGTCGACCCATCATGTATATTTGCCTTCAGTAAAGATCTCAACAAGATTGACAAATTGTGTAGAAATTCTTCAAAAATTACAAAAACAGTGTTTGAAAAGTGTATTTTAAGTTTCTAATGCACATATCTCAAGAAAAAATGCCCCTCTTTAGAAATCCACTTTTATAATTTATACACAATTCTCAAAATGACTGTTTTTGGCCAAAACGGCTGTTTTCCCTCCTGTAATGGTCATCTCAGCAAAACAACCATTTTATCAAAATTCTATTTATTATTATTAGTATTATTATTATTATTTATTTATTTATTTTATTATTATTTGTAATCCATACCATGGGAGGCTTTGCCCCTCGCACCCCTTTAGCATTAGTGTTAGGTATTAGGCTTGGCCCAAGCTTTCAACCCACTACAGACGCCTATTTTTCTCAAGTTTTGAGTTTCACCATGACATTTTTCAGATAGAACAAAGGCGTAAAGGAAAGTTTTCTAAAGAAAACTCTGAGATTTTTGAACTAGATGTTAATATCCCTATTTATCAGTTTTCTCCTTTCATCATCATTAGGCAAATCGAACATGGGAGCCCCAGAAACCCAGTGTCTACAATTGCCCTCAACTTTAGGGAGACAACTACAGAGTGTGTGAGGTAACCCAAAGTTCTAAGAGAAAGAGATGCGTACGTTGTGGGGTGACCCTAAAGTAGAATCATTACAACTGAAGTTGATTGGATTAGAGTAGTGTTGGAGATGTTGCACTCGAAAGTTTATTTTTCGCTTCAGACAGTGCTAGAGACATTACATATGAAGTTAACTTGATTTAGGTAGTCCTTGGAGATGTTACACCTGAAGTTGATTTTTTTACTTTAGACAGTACTAAAGACATTACATCTGAAGCTGATTTGGTTTAGGTAGTGCTGGAGACATTGCACTCGAAGCTGATCTTCTACTTTAGATAGTGCTGGAGACATTGCATCTCAAGTTGACTTGATTTTCGTAGTGTTTGGAGACATTGCACTTGAAGTTGATTTTTTACTTCAGACAGTGCTAGAGACATCGCATCTGAAGCTGATTTGGTTTAGGCAGAACTAGAGACATTATAGCTGAATTCAAGTAGTGCTGGAGATGTTATACCCGAAGTTGATCTTCTACTTTAGATAGTGCTGAAGACATTGCATCTGAAGTTGACTTGATTCAGGCAGTGCTTGGAGACATTGTACCTGAAATTGATTTTCTACTTCAGACAGTGCTAGAAACATTGCATCTGAAGTTAACTTGATTCAAGCAATGCTCAGAGACATTGCACCCGAAGTTGACTTTAGAAAAATTTGTTAATGATAAGTCACCGTATTTGCCACTTGCAACTAAGCAAATGGTGTTAGATTGGTGTTGGCTTATCATTTGTGATGTTGCATAGAAAATTTAGCTTGCCCCCTATGTAGAAAAAAGAGGTGAAATGTGTTAGTCATTAAGGGTCATTAGCAGCATGGATGCATGTCGTGTGTGAGTGCATTTTTCAATTCATGTCATGGTTACGAAAACCATTCCTTATACTCTTTGTTCTTTATTTTATTTATTTTTTATTTTTGCATTATAATTCTAGCTTAATCATTCATTTTGTTGATTTATCAATGTGCTGATGAAAAGGTAAATATGATGAACAAAATATGACAATTTTATAAATAAAAGCTTTTGAGTACAAAATTTTTGTGTCCTAAGCTAATATGTACATAAAAAGATAAAGCAAAGGTTTAGGGAGTTGGGGGGTGTCTCTGAGCCTGAAGCATCTGAAGCTTTACCTCCATCATGTCCAACCTCTTAAATGTCTGATGCTGGGACTCTTCAATTCTCATGCTGAGGTTTATGTGGATGTGATGGAGTTATTTTATCATCTGGGCTTCTAAGCCCTGTAGGAGAGTCTTCAATGCTAGTGGAGGAGATATTAAAGAAGACAAGCCTGCCTCGTTGGTCCTCTGTCTCTGAGCTAGTCGTTAGGGAGGTGAGTCTGCTCCTAATAGCTCAGTGAGCTCAACTACAAAGTGGTCATCCTCCACTTGCTACTCTCCAGCTTGCTCATCTAACTTAGCTATTGTCAGTAATTTGTAGCCTGCTGGTGCCTGTGAGTCAATTTTTATGATCCCTATGGCTATACAGGTATCGTTGTTGACCTAGAGCTGCTGTTGGAGTGCTGCACCGAGATGTTGCTCTAGTATGCCTAATCCTAGCTAGATGGCTATAATGACTCCTCCAATGATAATCCCTTTGCCAGGGCATCTGCTGGCTCGATGTAAGTGCTTAAGGATGGTCTATGATGGGTTGAATCGGACATTATGCTCCATAGCATAAAGCCCATACAGCTTGGTCGGGTTGACTTCACTAGCACTGCCGACTTATCCCAAGTAGCTGACTATTGAGACTCTGTACAGGTAGCATTGGACAGGGTCTCTAAAGGATGATGCCTTTGTCCAGTTGGCATTGTATAGCATGCCAACCCGATCAAAGTACTCCTAATGCTCGTCTAAACTCTCTAGGACCTTTATAACCCCATCAGTTGGTAGGTGGAGTAGTTCAGTGAACTATAAAAATGATATTTAATATCTGGTCTCGAGGGCAGCAAAATGTATAGTAGAGATGTCACTCGGGCATCCTCGATGGAAGTAGAATGTGCTCAAAAACTCCAAGGTGATAGTTAGATATATGGTGCACCTCCAGAAGTAGAACTCCCACTAGCTAACTTGTATGAGCAGTTGGTCTACCCTCTTGAGCACGGCTAGGTCCTAGAGAGTCTGCATACATAGGTAGTGGCTCCCAATCTGTGTGATAGTTGAGAGGCATAATAATCACTTAGCCTCTTATCAGTGAGCTAACCCGGTACTGCTACATGCTCGAGCATGGGTTAGTGATGTAGGTGACTCTGTTGGTGTCTTAGAGGCATGTTTGTGTATATATAATGCTTGTGTGGTGAAAAGGTGAAATGGCAAAAATGTGAAAATGTATGAAAATGACAAAAATGGGAAAAAGGTAGCCTTAAATAGTGTTAAGCAAAAATGGCTATTTTTACTAGGGCAAAACATCCATTTTGGCCTATGGAGGGCATTGAAAATAGCCATTTTTAGGTGAAAACTGCCATTTTGAGTGCTGAAAATGGCCATTTTTGGCTGAACAAAAAATGCCCATTTTTAAGAGGAAAATAGTCGTTTTCAATAAGAAAATGCCCTTTTTCACCTTCTAAGCTATAAATGCATTGATGTATGCATAGATCTTCATGCCACTTGAGTTTTTTTGTGTTTTTTTATTGCAATGAGTGGTGAATTTCTTCAAAAACTTTATAAAATTCTTGATCTCCTGTCTACATGGGTGACTTCTATTCTGGTTCCTTATAGTGGCTTAAAATTTCTTCGAAGAGTTCATTTTGATCTGCCCTTCCTCAGGGCTGCTACCTGATTTTGGGACCTATAATTCCACGTCTTTTGATTTTCTCATCAAGAATTATGCCTTCTATCTGAGGAGTTTGCTGCAATCTTAGGTGTGTCCTATTCATCCGATACACTGCCTTGCTGTCCAACTTGCATTCTTTGCTATCCGTATGAAGTTGTGGACGCGCTAGGCATACTACCATCATTGGTTGCTAGATGGGTCCCAAAGAGAGAATCAGTCTCTTTAAATGTGCTGCTAGCATATGTTGAAGGTTACACGGACATTCCATCCCTTCGCATGGGCATATATTTATTCATATTTTTCTCTAAATATCTACTAGTTTCATCTGAAGGCCATTTTAGAGATTATCAGCTGTTCAGCGTCATCAATAGTTTTATAAAAGACTTGAATCTTTTTCCATCAATTCTTGCTAAAACAATCCTCGGCCTTGATGTTGTGCGGTTAGGAGAAGCTGAGATTTTTTGTGAGAGCTCGCTTTTACTTTAGGTTATTTTTTTAAGAATAGGTTGCCCCAAAAGGGGTTTTCACCATATCCTTTAGTTTGTCTTTTGTCTAGGAAGTGCTTTTAGGTTTTCATTCCTAACATACTCTTTAAATGTAGACTGCCCTTATGGGTTTTCATCCTATCCCTTACTTGACTTTTGCTTAGAACGCCTTTACAGGTTTTCATTCTTAATAGCTTTTTTTTTAGGTTTGGTTATAGGAGAAGCTTTACCTGTTGGACGACCTTCCCCTTCGTGTCCTTAGATCTTATAGTTCGAAGCATTTACTGTCTCGTGCCATCATGTATTATTTTGTAGATATTGAGTAATGGGTCTTTTGGTTGAGTGCTTTAATCGATGATAACATAAGTTTCAGGAACTCTTAGATTTCCTCATGGTACGTGCGGCATAGCGGCGCATCAGGATGTGTTCTTTTAATTGGTTTTCATAAGGTTACTTTTTACATCCTTGACCATTGTGTGAGGCATTTTAGTGAGGCCCAAGGCACTGTTACTTGCCCATTGTCTTTTAGAGGAGGAGATCTATATGTCACCTTCATTTGTAGTTATCACAACTTGTGGAAGTAGTTAGCTTTGAAGATAAAAATTATACCCAAGGCTGTTTACAACTTTCAGACTTCTGATCTACATAAAGAATGGGTAACAGGCCCTTCTCAGGACAACTAAACCCGATGGCTGAAGATGGGTGATGAGAGCAGTAACAAGAGGCAGAAGACCTAAATTTTTTTTGGCACAATATTATATTCCTTTTGTTTATAAAATGTTTAATTAAGCTTATTAAAGTGGTCTTATCTATTTGCATCATATTGGCATTTATGATAATCATAATAGAACATTAATGCAACGACACATTTTCTTATTTAATTAAGGGAGATTTTAATTACATCTTAAACTCTTATCATCAATCAGCCCTTGCAGGTTTTCTTGATTGACTATTTTCTCTTAGCCCCTAATTGTTGCATAAGATGCCTTTTTTCGATTTTCACCCTATTGGGGCACCCACTTTTAGCAAGGTTGCTATTTTTTATTTTTAACCTACAAGGCTATTAGTCTCTTCTTTTGCTCATTCATTTTGTCTTTAGCCATAGAACCTTTTTAATCTGTCTATATTCATAGGCTCCTTTAACTCATTTCCATCACAATCTGTAAGAATTGTAGCACCCTTTGGCAATATTTGCTTGAGGATGAATGGTCCTTCCCAATTTGGTTTAAACTTCCCTCTTGGATCAATTAGACCCAGTCTTATCTGTTTGAGAACCAATCCTCTTTCTTTTAGCTTGTGATTCTTCACCCTTTTGCTCAAGGCTCATGCCATCCTTTTTTGATAAATTTGATTGTCATAATTAGCTTTTAGTCATTTCTCATCTAGCAAGTTCAACTGTTGGAAACTTTGTTCTACCCAAGCTGTCTTAGGAATCTCTGCCTTTATTACCACTCTTAATGACTGGAGTTTGATCTTTACTAGAAGCATCGCATTTGTCCCATATACTAAGGAGAATGGAGTAGTACCTGTTGAAGTTCGAATTGTAGTCCTATACCCCCAAGGAGTAAAGGGGAGTTTATCAGCCCCATCCCTATAAGTTATAACTATCTTAGCCAAGATCTTCTTAACATTCTTGTTTGTTGCTTCGACTACTCTATTGGCTTGTGGTTTATAAGGAGAGGATTTATGGTGCTGTATCTTGTACTTCTATAATAGTGCCTTTATTTCAGCCTGAAATTAGACATCGTTATTTGAGACTATATGGTGTGAACCCCGTATCGGCAGATTAAATTCTTTTTTATGAATCTGGCCATCTCTCTTGCTCCTAACTTCTTAAAAGATTCTACTTTGACCCATTTTGAGAAATAATCAATGGCTACCACAATAAAATGATGCCCATTCGAGGCTGCTGGATGTATCTCTCCAATTATATTTATCCCCTATGCAGTAAATGGCTAAGGGGACGATAAACTATGTAGTTCTAATATTGGCACATATCTTAAATCCCCATACTATTGACACTTATGGCACCTCTGTATGTACTTTGAGCAATTGTGGTCCATAGTAAGCCAAAAGAACCCTTGGCACATGATCTTTTTAGATAACTCTAAACCATTCATATGTGTGCCATAAGACCTTAAATGTATTTCCTCTATGACATTTTTTGCTTCTCTCTCCTTTAAGTAATAGAGCTACTTGACTTTTGTATAGGACCCCATTGACACTAATGAAATGAACTGATAGCTTCTTTAATACCCTCTTGTCCTTGCTATGGCTTCTTCAGGGAAGTTTCCATTCTCTAAGTAATTTTGGATATCATAAAACCATGGCTTATCTTTCCCTTGTTTTATTTCCATTATCTGCTTTGTCTCATAGTGAGGCTTTTCTGAACTAAAAATAATTACTGGTTTCATGACTACCCTTTTTGGATTATCCCACATAGAGACCAGGGTGGCCAATGCATTTGCTAGCTGATTCTCATCTTTAGGAACATGATGAAGGTGTATATTTCAAACTGTCCACTGATAGATCTTAAGTACTCTGCATAAGGCATTAATCTTTTTTCACGAATGGTCCATTCTTCATTAGTCCGATACACTACCAATAATGAATCCTTGAATACCTCAACTATTTTTGCATGAAGAGCCAATAATGCTTCATGCTTGAATATGCAAGCTTCATATTCTACCATGTTATTTATAACTCTATGTCTTAGCTTTTTAGCTAGTGGTAGCTTTTCTCCTTCAGGGTTTACTAGAATTACTCTTACTTTTGCTCCTTTATTGTTTACTACCCCGTCAAAATACATCTGCCATCCTTTGACTATAATCGAGTTCAAGTTTTCATCTAGGAATTCAAACTCTAATTGTTCACCTTCTAATGGATAATTGGCTAGAAATTATACAACTGCTCGCCCTTTTATGATCTTCTTTGTTATGTACTAAATGTCAAACTCTTAAAGTAAAAGAAGCCATTTACTCATTCTTCCTACCAAAGATGGAGCTATCTGAAGATATCTTAATGGATTGCATTTGGATACTGCCTATACCGTATATGATTGGAAATAATGCCTCAATTTCTTTAAAGCCCACACTACTACTAAGCAAATTTTTTTGACTTCTACATACTTGGCTTCGTAGAGAAGAAACTTTATACTCAAGAAGTAAATTGCAAACTCAACCCCTAGCTCATCTTCTTGTGAAACCA
>CANXYI011795259.1:0-20946 GCA_948208565.1 Hura crepitans
TGATCTCCTATGATTAATTGACATGTGAGGTAATTCTATGTAATCCCCACATCAATCATAGGAGTAGGTTAACCTCTTAAATGGTTTTAATCATGTTTTAATTGTTCATAGAAAATTGTAATTGTACTTGCTTTTTGGAACTGACGACTAAGTTTGCACGAACCTATTTTAATGGATGTGAGGTCCACATAGACCTATTACTTGAATATATATATATAATATGAGGTCTATGTGGACTATTGTTCGATAATAGTATCATGTTTTCTTTATGTACCATGTTTTAATGTTTCTTGTTTATCCTGTTAGCATGCTTGTATGGGCTCCTTTTTATAAGGAGTGTAGTCTGTATGGACATATTTTTTGAACTCTAATCTACATAAATATCTATATTAATCTTTGTGTCCTCATTTGTAAGATTAATACATCATCTTCTCATTCATAATAATTACTTAAGCATAATCCACAATCATTCACATCTTTATGTATACTTATAATATACATTGTTATCATTCTATTTGACATTGTCATTAGGTCCTTACGGACCACTACTTGGTGTTATTAACATCTTCTTTTGAGTTATATGTAAGTGACCCTTATCATTGGAGTAATAATCTAGATAGACATATAACCTTTATGAGTAATGGTCTGCATGGACATATTTCAGAGCCTCATTAAGTTTGCATGGGCCTAACACCTTACAAATAGGACAAATTTTATACTTTGCATTATTTCTTTTAGTTTTGTACTATTTATACTTCATTGCTTATTCTAGGGTTGTAATAGTTAGTAAATAACTTGTTTTACATGCTAAAACCTAACTTCACATCAAAAGGTTTTTTACCTAATTAAATGGTGTTTTCCTTAACAAAATGGATTTGTATTTTCTTAATCAAAAGTCATAATAATAAAATGTATTTTTAAAGGCTAATCTTTTAGAGATAGAAGTTGGGCAATTATCGCCAATTCCTATGGAATTATAGGTAATTGTCAGGTCATATCATAACTAAATGAATGACCTAATTTATAGATGTATAATATACCTTGTTGCATGCTTTAAATACTATAATTTACTTTTTATACACAAAAAGGTGACATAACTGCTTTAAATACAATGCATGCTTACTTGGAAAGGATTGATAAAAATTATAATATACAAAGAAGGCATATTATTGGGGCATAAATAAGATCTGAATTTTAAACCTTTTTGGTACAGAAGATCAAAGGTCCTAGTGTAAAGGCCAGGTAGTGACTCCACTAACCACTCTCGTCCTTGGTAAAAATATCATAATCCCTATAGTGGTGACTCCACAGGGGACTGAGAATTTTAATCTGAAAGTGCCTAAATAATATATCATCCAAATACTCTAATTTTGATCAGTCTTATGCATTGCAATCTTTTAAACTATGTCCCTATTACCCTAGATAGTGTTATAAACCATGACCCCATATTTCACTCAAGAATAGGGAAATGTTAGCATATCCATCACTCATAAGCCTCGTACCTTCAAGTATATAAAAAGGTAAACTAATCAGTCATTGTTTATCCTTGATTGGAAAGACCCATTAGGAGGGACCTCTACTTGAGCAACTAAGCCTTTTGACTAAAGCTGTGAGCCTATATAGTTAAGCATATCAACTTCCCCTAGTTCGTATGACCCTAAGTGATTGTAATTGCATTATGAATGCTATGTGGGCCTAATGCATTTAACCTTATTTGAAGTGGGGGCAAGCTCATTGTGCCTTTTATCTGGAATAGGCCCAACCTAATTTCACCTTAAATGAGACTTAAATGTTATAGGCCATTATCCTTGCATGCACTTTAAATAAGAGAGGTCACTGGGCTTAATTAAGCCTATATTCGAACTTATACATCCCTTGATGATGCTTAGGTAAACCTACCTAGGAAGAATAACTAAAACCACGAGTGTGGGAGTAATAAGATTGGAAGGCTTATTACTTGTGTTTATTTTTGTACATCTAACATGTATCTTTTTTGTATACACATGTATAACATAATATTGTACCTATTACACAATATAAACTTTACATCCTTCTTGTTCATATCCTTTCTAGGTACTATGTGTATATCATGTTTCAATGCACATACATAACACTATACCTACTACATGACTTAAACTTTGTAACTTTGTATCTTTCTTTGTACCTCATAAACTTTCATATCTTTATCCAAACACTCATGCATTAAGTACACTTCACACTAGCACATACTATGCATCAAAGACTTTCAAGGATTATTAACTTCTTACTCATACATTAATTAACTATCCATCCTCACATTAACATCATTAATGTATATCATACATCATCTTAGATAATTCATGTATCATCATTAACCCTCTATTTTACAACCACCATTGACCATTTACAATCTTCCAAAAAAGAGTGATTATGCCTGGAGATGAATTAGTAATGAGGACTATGCTAAATAAGGCTTTTTAAGATATAGAGAAAAGGATGATGGTTGCCATAACCAACACACTGTCAAGCATGAATGCCCAGCAAGAAAAGGGCTAAACTTCTATTACTGATAATAGCAAGAAAGAGATGGCGGATGACTAGCTTTCTAATAAAGAAATACCTCTTATTAAGTTTACCCATAATAAGGTTCCACCACCTAAATATGATAAGAAGGATACTATCAAAGAACTAAACAAAAAGCTAGAAGCCATGAGTCACTTAGTGACTTAGGGCAAAGATATCAACCTAGAAGACATCAGTCTGAAGCCTGATCATGCCATGCTCGACAAATTCAAGATGCCAAATTTGAATAAGTTTGATGGCACTTCTGACTTGAGGACTCACTTAAAGTAATATGTAGTAGTCATGATATCGACCAACTTGTCAGAAACACAAATGGTGAGTTTGTTTAGTATGTTTCTCACTAGGCAAGCCTTAGACTGTTACCATAGCTTAGAAAGGAAGATCAAAGTGAATTAGGAAGATTTGGCTTCTACATTTAATAAACAATACTCAAATAGTGTAACCATAAAGGTAACTCTCAAGGACTTAAAATTGGTACACAAAAAACCCAATGAATCCTTTTCTAAGCATTTGGAACGATGAAGGGACAAGGTGCTCAAAATGAGAAACAAGCTGGATGATGTTAACTAAATCAAAATGTTCATCATGAATGCCAATAATTACATGAAAGTGGGGCTCTTTGCTAAAGGCATTACCACATAGGAACAACTTAAGGACATAGCCATTGATATGGAAACAGCCTCCTAGAATAAAAGATTCAGGAATAATGGCTCAGGTTAAGATGCGGATGTTAACATGGTTAACACTCAATGCTTCTCCAAATTAGGTAGACCCATGTCTTGGTGCTTGAACAAGCTCATAAAAGAAAAGAAGGTCCAACCCTTACCATACCAACCTCTAGCAGGGCCACTCTCAGCTAAGCATAGGAATTATCTATGTTATGCCTATCATTAGAAGATAGGGCATCTCACAAATGAGTGCAAGAACCTCCATCATGCCATTCAAAATCTCATTAATGCTAAGTAGATTCTTGATCTGGAAGCTTAGAAGCTCCCCTTCTCTTTTAAGTTTAGTTTAGTAATGACCTTTTGTAATCTTTTCATTCAATAAAATAAAATAATGAATTTATTTTTAGTTATTTGTATAAATATGTTTTGATCTTTAAAGGGGAAAAGCTTGGATCATGTTAACATTCAAAGCTCACTCTTGAATGATGGATCAATGAACAATAGGCATCACTAGGAATCATGCACATCCTTGCAACATAATCCTTAGGTCATGTATTATGACACACACATCATAGGAATAGTCCACATCATCATTTAGTCAGTAGACACATTATTGCCAAACACATATGCATTGTTTCATGCAACATGCAAACTTCATCCATATCCCCATACATACTACACTTAGGCATTACTAATATCAATCCACCACATGTCCATATGCATTTATAGTCACATTATGCCTAGGCATATCATGTCCACATCACATACTATTTTCATAACATTATTTTATCCTATGACTTCACGTATACTTGTTAGGCTTAGTCATGTATTATTGATCCATGCATTCACATTTGGTATACATAGACACATATTATCTATCATGTAGACTTCATTCACTTATGTACTATCTTACCCATGCATAATGTAAACTTCACGTCCATCACATACATCTGCTTCCATATTATGTACATATCACATGCATTGCTAACCTTTAATCTTATAATCATCCATTTGTAACATAGCATCATTAATGCTTGAAACATGCATCATCTCACATTAACAAATGTATCACACCAACTATAAGGATCATCCTCCAATCAAGCTTTTCAAAGGAAAAAACTTAGCTCCTCAACTTCTTTCAACAATCTTCAACATAAAAATGGCAACTAGACTTGAAACCAAAGGTGAAAGTCAATTTGTCTAGAGGCATGTTCAACAAAGCAATGGCAACATTGGAATGAAAAATAATAGCACTTATATAAGAAAAGATGCGAGAGAAGTTTAAAGTTCAATAACAAGGCACTTTGAAGAACCCGACAGGTATCAATTCATCCATAGGGGCAAATGATGACCAAAGAACTAAGACAAGGCAAATTTCTCACGTACTTCCCTATCCGAATAAATCTTTATCCATAATGCTTAAGGAATTAAAAGAAGAGAACCTCATTTGCCCTTTAATACCTAAACATCACTGTTCACCACTTCCACCTAACCATCGACATGACCTATACTGTGCTTATCACCAAAAGACTAGCCATTTGATTGATAATTGCGAAGCACTATGTTAAGTCATCTAAGACCTAATAAACTATGGCACAATACCTTACCCTAAAGATCGCTCATTACCAAACCTTACCAACATCCCCCAAATCTCTAAAAAGTGAGGTTCCCTCTTTTTGACATTTGGTGTACCACCTCATAGGCTAATTATTGACCAACTACAAGATCTTGCCAATCAAGGATATGGAAGGATCTAATAGGATAGACTATCCTTGTTCTCCTTTGTAGTTATTTTCTTTCTTCTATGTTGGAACAATTAAAGTTTAATAAAACATCATTTTGACTTTTTATGAGCATCTTTGTGTACCATAATTACTACATAACATGATACTCTTGAAAGTGAGTTAAGAGAATTTAAAAAAATAGAAAAAAAATGAAATAAACATAATAACCTTAATCCACATCTATTACAAATAGGTCATGATGGCTCACTATCGCTACACATAAGTTTGAAGCTTAAGACTCTATCTTTCCTTGTAAAGCATGAGAAATATCCTTGAATGTGAGATGAGAGAAAGAAAATAATTAGTTGAGGGCAACTACACCTAAAAGAATGACTTTTATTCAATCTTAAAATGAAATCTAAATAGGCTCTAATGCTTAAAGCATTAAATTTATTTTATATTATCATTTCTAAAGCCTCAAAATTTATACTAAAAGCACTAAAAAACCAAACCTTTCTTGATCCTTGCTCACACAAAAAATTCAAAAGTCAAAAGATGTTGAACTCTAAAAGCCTACAATAGCAAACAAATTTGCCTTAAGCCTCAAACAATAGAGAATTCCCTTTTCAACTATGGTTACCCTCATTTGAAAAGAAATAAGCTTTCTAGTTCCTGCTAGGCTGACCAATTAAGAACATGAGCCTAGGCAATGGTTAGGGAAATATGAGAGAAAATAGTTAGTCAAAAAATCCTTGAGATTGACTAATAATAGGGATATCATCAATATAGTACTAAAAAAGGTGAAAAGAATGACATTCGAATCATAAAAATTCTAGATGTTAGGGGTATAAAGTCAGCACTCATAGTGAACCACTTAGCAAGAGTTCTAAAACATATTAAGCCATCTTAAAAGGTGCAAATCTAGATTCAGTTGATCAAGCATAACATGATCACATTCTAAGCCTTAACAAATATGGATAAGTTGAATTAAAAAAAAAAAGAACTTCGCTAGATTGAAAATCTATAAAAGGTGATCTAAGCAAAAATTAGAGGTTAAGAGAAAATGTTTAGTTGGAAAATCTTCGGACTAATTAATAACAAGAGTACTATCTTGTGCGCACATTCATCATGCTTATTCTTTATAATCATTCACTCTTCCACCACATATGGTTAAATGTCCTCAATAGTAAATTGACATTTCATTCAAACCTTGGCCTCACCATAGTCTAAACTACTTTCACCTAAACCTTTTCATTAATATAACTGGACCTCTTCCTCAAGAGACATCTTATTTTAAACCTTATTCCAACCTAGCTTACAACTTCACAACTTCATTCTCTTCTCAAATCTAACCTTTTCCTATGATGAATCTGAGAAGAGAATGATGCCAATAACAAAACGTTTATTGACTCATGCATGCATACATCATAAACAATAGGTTCACTCACACTCACTCTTACCCATTCATATATCCATTTTAGGAAAAAAATTACCCATTTTGCTTGCCTTCATTCATATATTCATCATAGAAAAAGATGCGTGCATCGTTTAACATACATTATCTTTCATCTGCCATCACCATTCACACTTCATAAAAAAATGATTCATTCATTCAATCACCTAAACAAAAGTTATAATCATGTCTTACATGTATCCACCATTCACTAAAATTCCTCATTCATTTATAAGAAAATAAGCAAAGACAAATGCATCATTATACAAACCTTGTCATATTCCTTTTTCTGGAAAAGGTTATAGACTAGTACCTATCATTACATTCATCATTCTAAATATACCTAAAAAGAGTAAGAGCTATCATGTATATTATAAACACACAATCATCTTATTCCTCCACAAAATTAATCATGCACACTTTCCTATGCATGAAAAGCATGCACCACCTTTTTATATATGAAAAGTATGCATAATTTATCCATGATTTCCCATGCATGAAAGCATGCACCTATTAGTTATTCATTTAACATCATTTGTCCATATCATCCCTATGCATGAAAGCATCCATCATTTATCTCTATACTTTCCGTATGCATGAAAAGCATGCATCCTTTGCTTCCATGTTTCCTATGCATAAAAGCATGCATCATTTTCCCTATGCATCGTTTATCTATGATTTCCTATGCATGAAAGCATGCATACACATCTTCATCCTTTAATTCTATGCACCATTTTCCTTATGCATCATTTATTCACACACCTCCTATGCATGAAAGCATGCATCTTTTCCCTATGCGTCATTTATCTATGATTTCCTATATATGAAAGCATGCATCCATATCTTTATCCTCTGTTTCCATGCACCATTTTCCCTATGCATCATTTGTTCACACATTCCCCCTATGCATGAAAGCATGCATCATTGTTCCCATGCATGAAAAGCATATATCATTTATTCACATCATTTTCCTATGCATGAAAAGCATACATCATCAACATGTTTTCCTATGGATTAAAAAGATGAATCACTCATCCATACTTTTCCTATGCATGAAAGCATGCTATTTATCTATGTTTTCTTATGCATGAAAACGTGCATCATTTATCCATGTTTTCTTATGCATGAAAAAGCATGCATCATCCTTATGTTTTCCTTTACATGAAAAGCATGCCTTTTTCAACATACCTTCCCTTACACAAAAAAGACATGCATTATTCTAAAGTACCAACATATTTTCCTATATGAGAACATACATCTTCCATGCACATTAACCATATAAGCAGTAAGTAACAAAATCACAAAGATGCCGAATGATGTAAAGAACAAAGTCACCAAAAGGTGCAAAAGATGAAGCCATCAAATAGTGCAAATAACTAAGCCACTGAATAGTATGAATGACTAAGCTGCTAAGTGGTGTAAATGACCAAGCCACCAAATGGTGCGAAGGATGAAGCTACTGAATGGTGTAAAGGATAAAGCCACCAAATGGTGCAAATGACCAAGCCACCAAATGGTGCAAGGGATAAAGCTGCCAAATGGTACAAATGACAAAGCCACTAAATGGTGCGAATGAAAGTTTGATCGTAAAGGTATAAAAAATAAAATGTATCATGTAGGAATGATAATAGTAAGTTGGATCGTGAAAAGGCCAAAATAGCAAGACTTCAAGTTTGTACTTTAATGTGCACTATTGCTTTAGCACTTCACAGCACACATCAAAGTAAGGGCAATTGTAGACACCACTATTTTTGGTCGAGGACTTTTTTATGTATTCAAACTTTAACCTGACCTAAAAAGCTTATGAAGCAACCTAAATTGCATAAAAATGGGAATTTGTGTCAATAATAGAGGGCTTAGGTCGATAGGCATCAGCTCAAAGCCTAAAACTGATTCTAATGGGGGTGTAAGGGTGAAGCCCTTGCCATATAGACCTATTCACCTTTTTGGGCCTTTAATGATAACAAGAGATAGGCTTAAGCAACAAGGCAAGCAACTTGGAACCCAAGTCCATACGGACCAACATGGCATAAGTCCTCACAGACTTGATGTTATGAGGTCCACACTATAGTCAACCTAGACCAATGAGCTCAAAGCCCAAGGTCTGCATGGACAAGCCAAAGCCCATGTCGACACAAACTAATCCAACCTAGCCTAAAGCCTATGGACTAGTGGGAAAATATGCCTAAGTCCACACAGACCAAGCCGTACAAGTTTGTACAAACCTACTAATGTAAAACTTCTAGAAGTGTGAAATTCTTGTTTTGGCATTGATTTCTAATCCTAGCAGAACTCTGCTTCTTTTCAACGAGAAAGCTATTCACCAACCTTATAAATGCCTTTCCTATCGACCTATTTCAACAACAATAAATACAAAAAAGATATAATTAAAGACAATTGACATAGGATTCGTTTTACTAGTCCTAAGCTCTCACTAAAATATTTGTTCTTTTAAAACCTAACCATTGTCTTGCTGCTTGGTGTTAACTTTAAGGTAAGATTTGAGGCTCCTCTCATCATATTCATTCATTTATTTGTGTTATTTATTGCAACCAATGATCTCCCATGATTAATTGACATGTAAAGTGATTTTATGTAATCCCCACATCAATCAGAGGAGTAGGTTAACCTCTTAAAATATTTTAATCATGTTTTAATCGTTCATAGAAAATTGTAATCGTACTTACTTTCTCAAATTGATGACTAAATCCACACAGACCTATTTTAATGGATGTGAGTTTTGCACAAACTTATTATTTGAATATGTATATAATATGAGGTTCATGCAGATTATTGTTTGGTAACAATATCATGTTTGCCTTGTATACCATGTTTTAATATATCTTGTTTATCTTGTTAGCATACCTTTGTTCCTTTACCATATTGAATGATCATTCCATTCTCTAGTATGCATATTATTGACAGTCTTGAATTACTATATGGTTTATGTGAGCTCCTTTTCATGAGGATTGTAGTCTGTATGGATATAATTTTTGAACTCCAATCTACATGAATATTTGTATTTATCTTTAAGTCCTCCTTTGCATGATTGATACATCATATTCTCATCCATAATAATTACATAAGCATATTCCACTATCATTCACATCCTATGCACACTTATAACATGCATTGTTATCATTCCATTTGACATTGTCATTAGGTCCTCATGGACCACTATTTAGTGTTATTAACATTTTCCTTTGAGTTATATCCAAGTTATCCTTATCAATATAGTAATAGCCTAGATAGACATATAATCTTTACGAGCAATGGTCCACACGGACATATTTTGAAGCCTCATAGAGTCTGCACAGACCTAACTCTGTACAAATGAGACCAATTTTATACTTTGGATTATTTCTTTTGGTTTTGTACTATTTATACCTCATTGCTTATTCTGGGGTTGTAATAGTTAGTAAATAACTTGTTTTACACTTTGAAACCTAACTTCACATCAAAAGGTTTTCTACCTAATTAAATGGTGTTTTCCTTAATAAAATGGAATTGTATTTTCTTAATCAAAAGTCATAATAATAAAATGTATTTTTGAAGGCCAATCTCCTGGAGATAGAAGTTGGGCAATTAACACCAATTCCTATAGAATTACAAGTAATTGTCAGGTCACATCGCAATTAAATGAATGACCCAATTATGGATGTACAATATACCTCATTGTATGCTTTAAATACTGCAATTTACTTCTTATACATGAAAAGGTGACATAACTACTTTAAATACAATGCATCCTTGCTTGAAAAAGGATTGATAAAAATTACAATACACAAAGAAGTTATATTATTGGGGCATAAATAAGATCTAAATTCTGAACCTTTTTAGTACAGAAGATAAGAGGTCCCAGCATAGAGGTCAGTTGGTGACTCCACTAGCCACTCTCATGCCCCGTAAAAATATCATAATCTCTACACTTTATATTCAAATATTTATCAATCTCGTATCATATAAACAAGCATTTTAATTAAAAGCATACATGTCAACTTTTCATGAAGAGAAAATAATTTGCAATATTCAAAATATACAATAAGCATAAGTGTATATTGAACATCCATAAATTAAGTCATGTATTAGTTGTTGGTTGACTTGACAACTACCCATAATTCCATAGGAATTGGTAGTAATTGCCTAAATCCTATTTCTAGGAGATTGACCTTTATTAAAGTACATTTTTATGCGACATTTTTTAAGGAAAAATTAAAACCATTTTATTAAAAAAACATCAATTAATTAGATAGAAAAATCATTCCAGTGAGGTTAAGCATTTTACGTGTAAAACAAGTTATTAAGCTATATACTACAAAGCAAAAATATGTAAAAGAGATAAAAAGGTACAAAACCAAATAAACAAATAGAGAATAAGTTATTGGTCCTATCTCTATGTCAGCAAATTTGTGTGAACTGATATAGCCCTCAATTTATATCTGTGCAGATTACAATATCCCATAAAAGATATGTTTATCCAAACCTTTATCCAGTATGGGTGGTCAATCTTACACAATGCAATGGAAAGAGATTAGTGATAGAAATAGAGGTCTATGAGGACCTAATAACAGCACTAAAGGGCATGATAACAACATGTGCAATAAATTTACATGCAACTATGAATGATAATGGTACATGCCTAAATAATGATTATGAATGAGAGGATGGTAGATAGATCATGTAAAAGAGAATATAAATTCATCTCAACAATATTTATACGGACTATATTTTTACATATGTGTCTATGCAAACTACACTCCTTATGAAAGGGAGTCCGTACAAACTAAGACATGGAATATATACAAAAAACACATATCCGTATAGACTACATTCCTTGTGAAAGGGAGTCTGTGCAGACCACATATGAAATACATATTTTTAAAGCACATGTCTGCACAGGCTCACTCCTTATGAAAGAAAGTCTGTGCAAACAACACATTAACATCAAAAGGTCAATGGCATGTATATTAAGAAGTAAAATCATTATATGACATTATATAGACATAAATACATATCCATATCATACATTAGAACAAATTAAAATAGAGCACATAAGGTCAACATAAGACCATTATTAAACAATGATTTGTACGGACCTCATACAATTCCCACATTCAAATAATAGGTCCATGCGAACCTTATCATTTATTAAGAAAAGTCTATGCAATTTAGGCATCAATTCTAGAACAATTATATACTTTTAATGAATGATTAAACATGATTAAAATAGTTTAAAACATTAACCTGCTCCTATAATCGATGTGGGGATCACATATAACCACCTCAAATGTTGATTAATCCCAAAAGATCCTTAGTTATAAAAATGACATGAATGAATAAATGGAGATGATAAACAAAATAAGCATTAGATCTTACTTGATAAAGATCTTTAAGGAACAAAGCAATGGTTAGGTTTTAGAAAGAAAGATTATTTTAGTGTGGGCTTAGGACTAGTAAAGCGAATCCTACTTTAGAGTCGGTGCCTAAACTTTCAAAATTTTAGTTTTGAATTCTTTGATTTGTCTCCTCTAATTCTTTCCTAGGAGGGGGTATTTATAAGTTTAGTGGTAGTTCTCCTTTTTAGAGGATAGGGACTCCTAATAGGATTAAAAGTCAAAGTCCAAATAAGAAGATTAAGCTTTTAGAAGCTTTTTAATGAGAAGTCTGTGTGGACTATTAATGCTAAGTCTCTACAGACCTAGGCTTTAGGTTTACCCGTGTAGTTCATAGGCCTTAGGCCTTGTTTTAGGCTAAGTCTATTTTAGTCCATAGGGGTCATAGGCTTTTGTTTATCCCAGTAGACCATGGGCTATGGTTACACTCTTTTAAGCTAGGTCTTTGTTGGCTAGTGCAGACCATATAGCACCAAATCTGAGTGGATTGCACCAAGTTGGTCTGCACAAACTAATGTTTTAGGTTTCCTGCCTTATTGCTTGAGCTTATCTCTAGTTACTATCATAGCCCTAAAATGCAAGTATCTATATATATGTTTCATATTAGCCATATTATGAAAGGTGCATGATCACATGAACGTTAGTGTGTATAAGGAATTGTGATGTTATGTGTAAATGTGAATGAATGCAAGATTGTGCATGTATGATGGCTTGGCTAAATAGGCTATATGTATATATGTGTGTGTTCCATATACTATATGAAATAAAAGGTGTATGATATGAATATGGTGTAAGTTACCATGTATGTGTGAATTGAATTCATAATATGTAAATATGCAAGATGATGTTTATATATGTTGGTATGGCAAAATGGCCTAGCATGATAGTTATAATATGTTTACGGAATATTATATGTATCTATGTCATTATGAAAGCTTTTTTGATGCATGAATGGTATGCACATGAGAATTGTTATTTTATGTTTTGTGATGTCAATTTGGTCAAAGCATATGGTGTGTATGTTGCATTGTGGTTTTTTTATGATAATATATTAATATGAGCATATTATTCATGTTATAATGATAAGGCACATAAGATGAAGAGAAACATAGAAAGATAATGGCACAATGCATTTTTATGAGTTTATGTTGTTATATATGGCTTTAGTGTGTCATTTTTATGATATTAGATGTATGATCATATTGATAAGACATGATGACTTTTAAAAATAAAGATATGATACATTTACATGGTTTGGTCATTAGTTGGCTAACCCAAATTAATTTAAAAGCTATATTAAGTCATATTAATAAGGTGAAACTAAAAATAAAATGGATAGTAACCAATACAAGTAAATAGCCTAGTTGGATAGGTTGACTGATCAACTAGGGTGATGGCAACTGCTAAGGTACTTTCGTACCTCTGTAGTCTTCGGTTTGTGATACATGAACCTTTGTGTTCTTATGTAGCCTTCGAGTTGTGATGCATTAATCTATGAGTTATTACATAGCCTTTGGGTTGTGATGTATTTTGGCTCTCAAGTTTACTATTCTAGTCTTTAATCCTACATTAGTAGATGGACCTATGGGTTCATGGAGGTTGTACTGGCCTACCTTATGTTTGATCTTCGGGTCTTATGATGATTTGTGACCTTCAAGTCTAATGCATTTGATCTTTAAATCTGTTTGCTGACCTTTAGGTCTAATACGTGTAAGGCCTTTATGGTTTTGAGGGCCTAGATGGTCCATCAATACTTTGTTATCCATACTATTTGTGTTTCCATAAGTATGGGCATAATAAATGGATAGAAATGGAGAATGAATATGGTTTTCATGATACATGTTATCGCATATGTGCATGATATATATAAAGTTGAGTATCATGTAATAATGTGAATGTATATATTTCATGTATTAATGTATGATGTTATATGGCATAATTATACAAGAGAAGGAGATTCTTTAGTACATTTTTGGTACATATATTTAGATTATGTGATATATAGTTGTAAAGCACTCATATGATGTAATTTTGAGAAAAATGGGCCTAAGCTATATGTAAATGTAAATTATGGTTTTTTAAATATCTATAACTCTATTAAAACTATTTTAAACTATTTTGCTTGTATGATATTATTCTTGTTGCATAGTTTGTGATGCTAAGATGTTGATTGATTAAAGTGATCAAAAGGATCATAGGAGTTGTGAAATGAGTTGTAAATGTTTATAGAAGTGTGATTTACTATGCAAGTTACTATTCACATTTGGGTTAGTGTCTTGATACAACCGTTATGCTATCAAATTTTTGGCATGAAAATTCCTAGATGTGAATCGAACCTAGATTTTAAAAAGTTTTTGCTAACTCGTATTTTTAAGAAAGACTTTTTTTATTATCAAGGTTTAAAATTATGTTTTAATGAGTTAAAGGGTTATGTGAGTTCAGATAACGCATTTTTGTGTGCATCTTTTAGTCGATTCTAATGAATGAATTGGGTGAGGGGTGTCACATTTAGTGTTATCAGAGCTTTGATTTAGGCATTCCTAGTCAACATATGAGTGCTTTAGGAATTAAGTTTATACAGGAGTGCTTTGGCACCAAATAGTGACGAGGAAGTCAAGAGTCATACTCCAATAACTATAGCACTAGAGGTTGCTAAGGTTGCATCTATTTTGGGTAGCACAGCAAGATAAGCACCATCAATGGCATAAGACCACTAGTATTTCTATAAGAAATGTTACGGCTACTGAGACAAGTTATAATAATTACACCTCTCCCACTAGCACAATAGCTTAAAGTACCATTAGCTCTATAGAAAACCTATCTTGAGAGAGTTAAGAAGATAGAAGTGAAGGACTTTAAGGGTAAGGGCATTATAGGGCTTGGGAAAGCAGAATACTAGTTGGATCAAATAGAGAAAATCATAAAGTAGATGAGATGCATCCCAAAATAGAAGGTTATATATGGCACATCACTCTTATAAGAAGAGGCATCTAAATGGTGAGAAGATTTGATAGAGCATAATACTGAAGACGAGCTAACATAGGACGTTTTTCTGATAGAGTTTCATAAGAAGTATATTATAAAGAATTACCTGGATGAGAGGAGATATCAGTTTATGGATTTGAGGCAAGAGTAGAGGTTTATTGGTGAATATGAGAAAGACTTTGCTATGCTTAGTTGGTATGCTAAAGAGACAATATCTACTAAAGTTGACAAGTGTAAAAAGTTTAAAAAGGGTTTACATGTGGATATCAAGTCATAGGTTATTCTAATCAAGATTCGAGAATTCTCAGAGCTAGTATCTATCTACCATTCTATTGAGGGGTTATAAAAAGAGAAGAGAGAGTTTTATCAGAAAAAGTGATCTTATGGTTAAAGAGCTTCTAGTGCAACTCAGTAGATAAGGAAAAAGTTTAAGGGATATCAGACTAAGGCACTACAGTAGACATAAATACACGGTCAATCTCAAAAGATAAATTAGAGGAACAAAAGCAAGGATGGACAATTGCAATCTCAGGCTACCAATACTCTAGGGTCCATAGCTAAAAGTGTCCAGTTACCTCAGTGTCAAGACTTGCCATAAGAGACATCGATGGGAGTGTTAGAATCTAAAGTTGGGTGTGTGCTTTACATGTGGGTCATCGAATCATTATCATAGAGATTGTTTGAAGAGATCTAATGCTAGATAGAGATCTATACCTACTTTTACTAGAGGGTAGAAAGGAGATTATAGAGAGAGAGAGAGAGTAAAGGGAGTATAGAGAGATCAATTAGAGTTTAGAGCTAAGCACATGGCTCTTATTAGATAGTATGCTATTAAAGCCAAGGAGGAGGCCGACTTGCCAAACATTATTACTGGTACTTTCCTTTTCTTTGATTCTCCTACTTTGGCTTTAATAAATCAAAGGTTTACACACTCGTACATATATGTAGCATGAGCATAAGACTAGGGGTTAGTTTTAGCAATTCTTTGTAATGCTCGTAAAACACAGTTTCATTAATAGTACTTTTTAAGGCATGAATAATGTTTTCAAAGGTATGGGGCACTGTACCAAGGCTAAAAAGGGGTAGTACTGGTCATAAAACTTTAATGAGCTAGAAAGTGATGAAAATGAATTAATTAAAAGATTTAGCAGAACCAATAAATTATAACTTATCATAGAGAAGTGAATAGTGAGATAAAATAAGGTTGTGTCAAGACTAGTCTGATATGCTTGAATGAACCTAAAAATAGCATATCTTGAAGGTCAAAAATTCCAATGATTCCATTAAAGAAAGAATTTTAATATTCAGAGTTCGTTTACTATTTATTCAAAATTTTTAGATTTTGTGAATGAATAGTGACCCAAGAAAATTATGAAATTTTGATCCAAAAATTTACAAGCCTTTAAAGGGGATTTAATTAGGAATTATGGCACAATAATTATAATTTTTAGAGGTTTAGAAAAAAAAAAAGAAATGAATTTTTAAAGATTGACACAAAATCGAGCATTTCGAGACATGAAAATTGAGGAATAAGTGATGCCCATGAGCCTTAAATATAAAATGGAAATCTAGTGTGCTAAGGCCTATGTAACACCAAAAGAGATTTCTTTTTCCTTGAGCCAAAAATGGTTGACCCCATTAGCAAGAGAATCTTTCAAGTCTTTTTGCTCTCCTAATTCCTCATTTAGCCACCATTTTCTCCTAATTAATCCATTAAATAAAACCAACATCACCTAATTAAGATCATAGAAGTGAAATTTTGCAAGAAGGAAGGCTAAAATAGGAGAATTAGTGATGGGACGAATAGCGTCACCATACCTTGTAAGTGAAGAAAACTCAATTTTTATTTTTGTTACATAAATTAGGGGTAATTCTAAGCCTTTAGGTGAAAGTAGAATTTAATTTGGAGTTGAATTGAATATTTGAGGAATTTTTCTAAGTTAAGGTATATTATGTGTAGGAAAAGAGAAAGAGAAAGATAAACAAGCATAGGAAAGTGTCAAGAGTGGTGAATTTGCATTTAAGGTAAGTGAATGTGATTTAAACATTTTTATGAATCAAATGCATTAAATATTGTATGAAAACTTGTATAAAAATGGGATATGTTGTATATATGCATGTATACTATGGTATAGATGTGGCATTTGATGTATAATTGCATGTAAATGAAGTATATATGGTGAAATGATTGAAAAAGAATGTGTAAGGTATTGAACTTATGGTGGCCGAATGATACACATATGGTGTATGCAAGAATAATTGATAATTAAGTGCATAATTAAATGGTAAATGAATGAATATAGTATACATGTATAAATAATGCATGAAAATATGGATAAATGACATGAAAAGAATAATAATGTTATGAGACTTGAAGTGGCCGAAATATACCTTAAAGAGTTTTAAGGCGAAATGGTAATTTTTTTTAAGTAAATAGCCTTAAATTGATAAGAATTTGACCTTAAGAAAATGTATGAATAAAAGGAAGTGAACATGAACAAAATTTGAACAAAGGACATAAGTACATCCTATGAGAGTTTAAGCACTTAAAATGTACAATAGCATTCATAAGATGTGTCTTATGATGATAATGAAATGTATGATGAAAAACTTGGTAGGGAGCTAATGGAATGACTCCTAATAGTGATTATGTAAATCATTAAAAAAGCAAAATAAGGAAAAGCGTGATGAAAGATGAATGTAAACAAAGTAAAATGACCTGTACCTGAATGAAAAATAAAAATAGATAGATGGTCGTATAGTTAAATGCCCACTGGATGGGTTGACCAGTTAACTAGGAATAAAGTAGTTGTTAGGTTTGATTAATTAGATCAATATCATTTTTCTTTGAGATGTGGCTAGTGTAGTAGCATTTTGGTTCATTAGAACTAGTGCACAATATTTATTTTAGAAAAAAGGCTAGTGTAGTAGTAGTTTGGTTTTTAAAACCACTACATAGGGAAATGTTCATGGAACCACTACACAGTATGACATAGGAATATGTAGGTATAGCTGCAATATAAGGTCCAATATATGGACCATTGCACACCTAGAATTCCATTATCTAGTGTACTTTGGTATAGTCTATTGGTATGGGCCTAATATTGAAAGTAATGTAATGCACACTATAATACTAAATGAAATGATATTTGAAAATGAAAGAATGAAAACACTATAGATGTTATAAATGATAATACAGTATATAACATTAGATGACTTTTACCTTCTTGTAATTGCATGTTTGATAAAATGAATTCCTATAATTAATTGTAATTGCATGACTGCATAAATAAATGTAAAATATGCATATGCTTTCTTCATATTGACCAATAAGTTTTACTAGCATATTGATATTTCGATACGCAGGTCGAAGTTAGGATAGCACGTCAAGTTTAAAGCCTCAATAGCTGAACCAAAGTCCCTAGGGTATTTTCTTTTAGTCTTTTTCTCTGTAACTTTTAGGGTGTGTATTCATGTGTATAAAAATAGTGAGGTTTTAGGGTGATATAGATAACTGTAAATAAGTAATGACGTAATGCTAAACTATGATGAAATGAATTCCAATGTATGCCTATAAGTGAAATATATGCTGTTATTTTGTATATTTTTTTAGGATGATGGGTTTGAGACCCTGTGAAATTGAGTGTTGCTATTAACATAATGATTTTGCATGTGAATTGTGTTGTAAATGATGAGTTGGAGGACTAGAGGGCCCAAGAGTTATGGTGTTGATGTTTAATCATATTGAAGTGCCTTTTTATGATAGGAAAATTTTTAATTTTTAACCCGGACAACCGTTATACTATCCAATTTTTTGTAAAAACATTTTCCAATAGAATAAATGGTTTTCACAGCGTAATATGCCTATTACGATTTTAAAATAAAGAAACAATAGAAAAATTTCAGATGTAAAAATCAAAATAGAATGTATTAATAAAAGTTAAACGAATGACCCTTAGGGAAATCTAAGGATGGGTGACCTTAGGGGAAGTTCACTCTTTTATTAGGTTTCCACGAAAATTGGGTAAGGGTGTGACATTCTTGACCAATAGACTATGGTTAGCAACCCTATAAGCCAACATGTTTTAGTAAACAAGGTTTACAAAGAATGTCCTTTAATGGTGTAAGGGCATAAGTTTTTGGCTGATCTCATCGAGTTTTCTTTTAATGAGTCTGACCTGATATTAGGCATGGATTTGTTGTCCAAGTATCAATCCATTATGGATTGCAAGCAGAAAAGGTTATCTCTTAAGGTTGAAGATGTGGCTAAGATTATAGTGATGGGTGAGAGGATAAACTTTTTGTCTAATGTTATCTCAGCTATTGTAGCAAGACAATTATTAAAGAAAGGTTATCAAGCTTTTTTGGCTCATGTATATGATACATGTAGTGGAGAGCTAGATGCTAGTTCTATACTAGTAGTGTCAAAGTATGTGGATGTTTTTCCTAAAGAGTTACTCAATTTGCCACCTGAATGGGAACTTGAGTTTAGTATTAAGGTTTTACCTAGCATTTTTTCAGTATCAATAGCTCCTTATCGGATAGGTCCAATAGAGTTAAAGGAGTTAGAACTTTAGTTGCAAGACTTGCTTGACAAAGGTTTCATAAGGCCAAGTGTATCACTATGGGGAGCACCGGTGTTGTCTACCAAGAAGAAGGATTGTTCTTTTTTGTTGTGTGTGGATTATAGATAACTAAATAAAGTGACTATCAAGAATAAGTATCCTTTGCCAAGGATAGATGACCTAATTGATCTACTTAAAGGAGCTAAAGTGTTTTCTAAGCTTGATCTAAGATTTAAATATTATTAGTTAAGAGTTAAAGAATCTGATGTGGCTAAGACTGCATTCAGAAAGAGATATGGTCATTATAAGTTTTTGGTAATGCCTTTTGGGCTTACCAATGCTCCAGCGGCTTTTTATGGATTTGATAAATCATATACTTCGACCTTTCTTGGACAAGTTTATGGTGGTTTTCATAGATGATATCTTATTTATTTAAAGAGTAAAGAAGTACATGAATAGCATTTGAGAATAGTTATTCAAGTTCTAAGAAAGGTGAAGTTGGGTGTTAAGCTTAACAAGTGTAAGTTCTAGTTAAGTGATGTGTCTTTCCTTGGACACTCAGCTTATGTAGAAGGTATACATGTTGATCCTAGTAAGATTAAAGTAGTTATAGAGTGTAAGCCACCCAGGAGCACCACATAAATTAGAAGTTTTCTTAGTTTGGTAGGGTATTATAGATGGTTTTTCAAAGGTTTCTCCTTCATTGTAGCACCTATAACTTAGTTGTTAAGGAAAGATATTAAGTTAGTTTAGGATGACCGATGTCAAAAGAGCTTTGACAAGTTAAAGGTGATGTTGACAGAAGCTCTAATTCTTGTACAGCCAATTTCTAAAAAAGACTTCACCATCTATAGTGATATATCTCATAATAGGTTGGGTTATGTTCTAATGCAAGAACGCAAAATTATTACTTATACTTCAAGATAGCTAAAGCTGTGTGAGAAGAACTGCCCTACTCATGATTTAGAGCTTACAACTATTGTGTTTGCCTTAAAGATTTTGAGACACTATCTCTATAGAGAGAAGTGTTATGTCTACACTGACCATAAGAGTCTAAAGTATCTTCTTACATAGAAGGAGCTGAACTTATGATAGAGGCATGGATGGAATTGATCAAAGATTATGATTGCTTAATTGATCATCATCTTAGAAAGGCTAATGTAGTGGTGGATGCTCTTAACAAGAAGTTCATGGTATCCATGAAAGCTATGAATGTCAAGTTATAGCTTAAGGGTAATGATGCTTTATTGGTAGAGATACAAGTAAAGCCTAGTTTATTATAGCAAGTCAAGGATTGTTAGAAAGACGATCATAGGCTATTGAGTGTGATAAGTGCTATCCAAGAAGAGAAGCCTACTGAGTATGAGATCAAGAGTGATAATTGTTTGTATTACCATGATAGGATATGTGCGCCAAATGTTAAAGAGCTAAAGAAGTAGATTTTGCAAAAGGCTCATAGTACTCTTTATGCTATGCATCCTAGTAGCACCAAGATGTATTAGGATTTGAAGATATCTTATTGGTGGTTTGGTATGAAAAGGGATGTATTAGAGTTTGTAACCAAGTGCCTTACTTATCAGCAAGTGAAGGTAGAAC
>CANXYI011795339.1:0-14492 GCA_948208565.1 Hura crepitans
AAAATGTTATATTTATACATATCATAAAAGTCTAAAGTACCTCCTCACTCAGAAGGAGTTGAATTTAGGATAGAGAAGGTGGCTAGAACTAATAAAAGATTATGACTATTTAACTAAGGAAAGCAAATGTGGTAGCAGATGCTTTAAGTAGGAAATTGATGGTAACTATGAAAGCTATGAATGTTATACTATAGTATACTCTAAAGAATGGCATTTTGGCTGAGTTATAGGTGAAACCTAATTTTTAACAGTTGATTAAAGAGACTTAGATGAAAGATCAGTAGTTGGTCTAAATGGTTATTAAAGTCAAAGAGGGGAATGAATTGATAGAAGATGGGTGTTTGTATTATCAGAAAAGGTTATGTGTACCTAGTATGAATGACCTGAGGTTATAGATATTGAAAGAGGCACATGAAGCTCTTTATTCTATGCATCTTGGGAACATAAAGATGTATTTAAACTTGAAGTCTCATTATTGGTGGCCTAGTATGAAAAGAGATGTAGCAAAATATGTTACAGGGTGTTTGACATATCAATAGGTGAAAGCTAAACACCAGGTTCCTTCTAAATTGCTACATCCAATAGTAATACTAGAATGGAAATAGGAAAAGGTGACCATGGATTTTAGGATGAGTTTACTTATGACTAAAGGTAAATGTGATGCTATATGGGTGATTGTTGATAGATTGACAAAGACAACTCACTTTATTCCAGTCAGGATGGATTATTCTTCAGAGAAGCTGGCTAGACTGTATGTGGATGAAATAATTAGACTTTATGGTGTGCCAGTGACCATTATTTTTAATAGAGATCCTCATTTTACTTCTAGATTTTGGAAGAAACTATAGGAAGCATTAGACATTATACTAGCCTATAATAAAACTTTTCATCCTTAGATTGATGGACAATTAGAGAGGGTGATACAAATACTTTAAGATATGCTATGTGGTTGTGTAATTAAGTTTAAAGGTAGCTAGGACCAATACCTATCAATAGCAAAATTTGCTTATAATAATAGTTATCAGTCCAGCTTAGGAATGGCACCTTATGAAGCTTTGTATGGTAGACAATGCAAAACTCTTATATGTTGGAGTGAAGTTAGGGAGAGTAAAATTTCTAGTGTTGATCCGATTAAAGATGTAGAAGAAAGAGTAAAAGTCGTTAAAGATACGTTGAAAGCTACAGTTAATAGACAAAAATCATATGCTAACTTGGAACGAAGAGATATTGAATATACAGTTAGTGAAAAATTATTTCTAAAAGTTTCTCCATGGGAAAAAGTATTGAGCTTTGGGAAATGGGAAGCTGAGTCCCAGATTTATCAGACCCTACAAGATTACAAAAAGTGTTAAACTACTAGCTTACAAGCTAGCATTGACACTTGAGCTATAATAAATTCATGATGTATTCCATGTTTTGATGCTTAGGAGGTACAAACCGGATCCTACACATGTGATTCTAATGGCTGATATAGAAGTACAACCTGATTTGAGCTATAAAGAGGAGCTTATGTAGATTTTGGGTCGTGAAGTGAAACAACAAAGGAATAAATCCATACCACTAGTCAAAGTGGTATGGAGACATCATAATACTCAAGATGATACCTGGGAGCCAAAATAACAAATGAAAGACCAATATCCATAACTTTTTCCTTTAGGTAATTTTAAGGATGAAATTTTCTTAATAGGGGTAAAACAGTAATGCCCTTGCATCAAGGCTCTGTGAATAATGCCACGAGGTCCAAAAAGTGTTCTTAGGGTGTTGGGCCACTTGCATAAGAATTGAGGTAGTAGCACTGATCACAAAACTTTAAGGGCTGGCTTAAAGGCCATGACACATATCCATGAGTGGTGACAAGTGGCCAAATCCACTAAAATAAAGAAAAGAATTTCCTTTCCCCTTTACTACCTACCGATGCCACACTAAGGAGGAGGAGCCATTTTCACCTTCTTTTTCATTACATTTCTATAAATTCTCATCACTTAAATTCATTTTGGTGTGTTAAGGATATGAGGGAAGAAGAATTACTGAAAAAAGACTTGCCATGATCTAATTAAAAATCCCTAAAGTTTTATGGTCAAAGATAGTCCAACAAGCATGATTAAGTGAGATTTCATGCCTTCTTCTTAATTTGCTTAGTAATTTTTTGGGTTGTAAATAGAAGTTTTGAAAGCCTAACATCCAAGAGTATATGTGTGAATGCTTTTTGAGGTGAATTAAAGAGCAAAGTTGCTTGAAGATAAGTGGAGAAGGCTATCGCGGAATGTTGGATTGAGGTGTTTTGGAAAGCTTGGGGTGTTTTCCTTGAAAGGTAAGTGAATGTTGGCATTTTTCTCATGTGACTTAATCTTTAAAGGCTAGAAATATGCTTTATAATTGCTTGCTTTTGTGTTTAATTAATGGTACCTTTAAGCTTTCATGAAATCTTTTACAGAAATGATCAATAGAGGGGTGAAATAAAAGATTGCTTGATGAAAATTTACTTCTCATGTATGGATAGTTTATTGGTCGAGAGGTAATAAGCTAGTTGTGGTGTGTATGTATATAATTGTTTAGCTTGGCATTTGATATAGGAGAGTATATTGGTATTTAAGGTATGATTAACATGTACATGAGGTCAATTATGCATGAAATAATGTTATGGCATGTGTTGAGGTTAAGTAAGGTATGAATGTATGAAAATCCTAACATGGCCGAGACCTAAGCTATGAATAAGTCATATAAATTAACATAAAGATGCATTTATGTATACATGCATGTGTTAAGACTATGTATAAAGATTTGAATGTGTAAGAAATGTGAAGAGAATTTATAATTAACATTCACATATCACTATACTCGAGAGGTAAATGGATAGAAATATTACATAAATTTTTATGACTTTTTGATGAATGAATAGGCACCTTAAAGCTTGAAATATGGAATATGAAATGGCTAAGTTTTATATGTTTTACTTGAACATAAACATGGAATGACCATGGTCAACATAAATCATCAAAATGCACTTTGAAAAACATGATGATACTTAAATATGAACTTGAGTAAGATGACCTAAAGGATTGCCTATAGTAAGTATGTAATATATAATGGCAATGGACCTAAAAGTGTGCCTTAAAGGGCTATAATGTTGTGAATGAATGAAATGGCTTAAAAGCCTAGTTGTAGCCTTGAGAATGGCCTATTGTGTGTTGACAATATGCCTATAAACCATGTGAACTGAATGATAAAAGTAGCACTAAAAAAGAACAAGGATTAGACCTAAAATTAGCAATCGAAAAGTAATGAAATGACCTATAACTTTCTAGTTTTGACCATCACCTGAACCAAAAATATCACTGGACAGTAGATAGTAGTAACATGAAAAATAATGATGTAATAAAATGAAGCATAATATACCTTAAATATTGGTACCCATCGAACTTAAAATAATCATGGAAATTTACTCGATACAGCTTAATTTTGGCTATACTAGATTGGACTTAAATTGAACTGTGCCCTAAAATTTATATCTATCCTTTTTTCACTTCAAAATATTATAAAAGGATAGTCAGCAAAGAAATGAGCATAAATTAAGTTACATGGCCCATTAGTTAGATACCCACTTGATGAGTTGACGGGTCAACTTAGGGACTTTAGCAACTACTACATTGTCTGATTTTTAGGCAGGGCTAGTATAATGACCTAGGTCCACATTGGGGCCATTGTATTAGTCTATTGGATAAACAATTGTCTACTTTTGCACACTTGATGCCATTCACTTGATTATGTTGATGTAGTAGTATAGGTCCCAGAGGACCATTGCACTAGTCTATTGCACAGACAAGTATGCTGTACAGACCTAATTATGATATCATGGATATTCAAATAGAGCTGATATAGTAGCCAAGGCCTTGGAGGATCACTGTACTAGTCTATTAGATAAACCTCATCATGTTATATGCACCTTGGGTGCTATGACTTTATTAAGCCTATGTAGCAGTCGGGGTCTAGAATGTGGATCACTACACTATTTTTTATTCCTTCTAGGTCTAGTGTATGGCAGTGTCATCTTTCTAGTCAAGCCAATTTAATTAAATTGAATAAAAAATATATAAATTGAATATGGTGTTGGATAATAATAAAATGCATAATTTGACATGACTATTTAAATGATGTTTCAATATGTATACATGTGGGCATTTATGTCATTTGCACATAATGATTTTAATTGAACCTAATAAGCTGAATAATTTAATATTATGACTATATATGCATGAATAAACCATATGACATGATTTAAATGCTTGAGTTCACCACTGAGTATATTATACACTTAGTGTACTTGTTTTAGTGCACAGGTAACAAGAATCAAGGTACAACCTCGTAAAATGTTCAATGAGAGTTTAGAGGATAGTTGATAAAAGGTTGTTATGTATATATATTGTATAGCTTTTGCACTCATTGTACTTAGGTGGGAGTGGGTATCTTATGTATAGGTGGCTTATATAAAAAAATATGTTACAGATTGTGTTTTGTAATAAGTATCTTATCAAACAGCTTTGAATTTGTGGTTTTCTTTACTTAATGATATGGTATGTGAGCTTGAGGCTCTAATTTATGATTTCTTGATTATGACCTGAGGCATGTGTGTACTTGATCTAATAGACAAATCATGTTAGGTGTATATTTGGGGGACCAAAAGGGTTCAGGAGATGTGAGATGTTTTTTATTGAAGTGTTTTATAGTTGTTAAAAATTTTGGTTAGTCACCTAGATAGTCGTTATGTAGCCAAATTTAAGTTAAAATCTACATGTCTGTAAATATCCATTTGTGGTATGATTAGACTTGTATGATCTTAAGTTAAGCCTAGAAAAAGGTAAAAGAAATTTTGGAGTTAAGCTGAATCAAATAATAAGAATTTGGTAAAAGTTAAATAAATGAACCGAAAGGACAATTTTAGGATGGGTGACCTAGTGGGAAGTGCACTGCTTGTTGGGTTATCTTTAGGAATCCGATAAGAAATGTCACAATAACTATTATCAAGCAACCTTTGGAATGTCTTCTTATGGAGCTCCATATGTAAAGTGCAGAACTCCTTTATGTTGTAATTGGTTAAGTGAGACTAAGCTTATGGAGCCAGATCTGATTAAAGACGTTGAAAAAAAGGTGAAGATCATCAATAATAGTTTGAAGGCAGCTTTGGATAGATAGAAGTCTTATGCAGACTTAAAAAGAAGGGATATTTAGTATGAAGTGGCAGATAAAGTGTTTCTCAAAGTTTTGCCTTGGAATGAGGTTCTACATTTTAGCAAGAAAGACAAGTTAAGTCTCAGGTTTACTGGTCTACATGAAGTGACAAAGTATGTGGGACTAGTAGCCTATAGACTAGCTTTGCCTCTTAATATTCAATAGATATATGATGTATTTCTTATGTCCAAGCTTTAGAGGTATAAATTAGATTCTTCACATGGTTTGCCAGTTGAAGAAGTAAAGATCGCACCATATTTTTCTTATGACGAGGAACTAGTGAGAATCTTTACAAGAGAGGTCAATGAACTATAGAACAAGTCTAGACCTCTCGTGAAAGTGCTTTGGAGGCACCATGGCATGTAATAAGCTATTTACGAGGTAGAAGCTTAGATGAGAGAACAGTAACCTCACTTGTTTAAACCAAGTAATTTTAAAGATGAAATTATTTTCAAAGTGGAGGAAATGTAATGCTTAAAAATCCCAATGTTATGAATAATACTTCTTAGGATATGAATAGCAATTCCCAAAGCCAGGTCTCACTAATATGACTGAATGGAAGTATTCATCATAACATAATTTTTTGTGAAATTTGAAGTGAAAATGAAGTCATTTAGATGGTTAAAAATGACAGTTAAATTTTACAGTAGTGCCATGTGAATAATGACCTAGTTTTTGTTAAACTATAAAATATTAAAATTTTGCTTAGAAAATTCTGGGATCAATACAACCTAATACTTAAATATTCAAAATAGTCTATTGGCATAAGAATTGGAATTTTTGAATATTGAGAAGTACTTTTAGTAAATCGAGTAAAGATAAAAAAAATTGTGTTTTAATCAATTTTTAGCAATTTTTGAGCTTGGGTTTTTAGAAGATTCATGGGGTATGGTTTAAATGAATTTTTGTGGTTTAATTAAAGGCTAATTAAAGGAAAGAAAAGAGTGATTTAATTAAAAGGAGAAAAGAAAGATCTTTGGCTAATTACATATATAAGTTAAATGGGATTTTTAATTGGTCTAACTCTTAATAATGCTATATCTCACCTTTTTCATTCTCTTCTTTGAGCTGATGGCTACAAATGGTTGATAACCCCTATCTTTTTCTTTTTCTTCATTCAAAATTAGCCCTTTAAACAGCAATCTAAAGCAAAGTTCAACCTTCAATAGCCTCTAGACACCGAGTTTAACAAGAAATCATGAGAAATTCGAAGGGATTTGATGGTTTTGGATCTTGATGAAAAGTAACCCCATTTTATTAGGTAAGTTTTTATTCAAGTTCTAACATTTTTCATACAGTTTCTAGAGGCCCAAGAGCACATTTATGTTGTCAATTTTGATTTTTGAAGCCTATGTGATTTTATATGAATTTTTACAAAATGAGTTTGTGTTTTATAGTTGAACTGGGTAACAATCAGAAAGATAAAGGGAAGGAGAAGGTGTAATCAAGATTAGAGGTATATTTTGAACTCATTATAAGTGTAATTATGGAAATTTAATGCCTGAGTGTATTTTTGTAATTAAAGTTTATGCATGGTGTATGGAAATGAGGCATATGACCATTAATGAGCATTAATGCATGTTTATCTATTTCGGTGAGTTATATGTTGTGATTATGATGCCTTGTTTATGTTGAACTATATGGTGGATGCATAATAAAGGTATGGTCAAATGGTCTAAGTTAGGCAAGTTGTTAGCATATGTTATGATGATACATAACTAAATGCATACGTTTTATAATGATGGATATGGTAGAATGAAAATTTTGGTTAGATTGTGTATTATGGCCGAATGGTTGTATGGTGTAAGGATGCATGATTAATGATGATTATTAATGTATAATGGGATATATGTACATGTATGGTGACTAATGAATGTAATATCGTATTGTAGTGCATAAAACTTATCAAATGGATATTATGTGTGTGTGCATAAGCTAATGCCAAATGGCCTAAGATTTAAGAGTGTGTATGTTGAGATATGCATTCGTAAAAAGTTACATTTTTGTTAATATGGTTACATGGTTATATGAATTATGTAATGTGCATAAGAATGATTACATATGTTACAGAAGTTTAGTTATGTTATGGCTGAATTGGATGCCATTTATAATAATGATAGTCTGACACATAATAATGTGTAATGCATGACTATTATGTATATGAAATATGCTTGGTGGCTATTGGCTGAAATTTCATAAATGGCATGAAGTTATGGTAGTCATAAATACATGACCATATTGAGTATAAGGATATTAAGTATGATATGTGAACATAATTTATGATAATGTCCTACTGCATACATGTTCATATTATGTAACATGTACATATGAACTTATGTGAGCACATAGAGATATTTAAGATTATGTATGTTGTATGCATATGATGAAACCTAATAGGAGCATAAAGGTTTATAATTTCCCAGTTGGCTATTTACTGGCCTAAAAATCATTAAAAGTTTAGTTAAGCTACTTAAATTGGTGAAACTAAGAAAATAAATTTAGTGATAGCCTATACAATTTAACAAGCTAGATTGATAGGTTAGCCAGTCAATTAGGGGCTTTAGTAGTTGCTAGGGTACTTTGTACCCAATGTTGTAACCTACGAGTCCTATATTGATTTCTATGACTTATGAGTCTTATGATGAGATTTTTTGGACTTTTATAGTCCTAATGACCTTTGGATCTAGATAACTCAACTTTTACAATCCTGATAACCTTTAGGTTTGGATAGCAAGACTTTTAAAGTCTTGAGGAACTTTAAGTCTAGATTTCTAGGCCTTTGTGGTTATAATGGCCTCAATGGCCTAGTGTCCCCATTATCCAGTATAGTTATGTGTTTTCATAAGTATGGGTAGTAAAATATGTTAAATGATGAAATTCATTAAAAATGTTGACATTAAGGTTTCTTAAAGCCAATAGAAGCAGTTTATAATGATATGCTTATTTATAAGGTTAAGTCATACATCAACTTTTTGCATGTTTTAAATTACATTATATGTATAAATATACATGACTATACAAAATTATACTTTTATGACATACATATGAGTGTGATTCTATGAGCACTTTAATTTCCTTAATATATCACAAAGCAAGTTTGCTTAGTGCATTATTTTATTTGCGATGCGTAAGTTAAAGGACCATATTAGAGTTAATGGCTCATAATTATTGTAGATTAAAAGAAAGACACTTTTTACTATTTTTATTGATTTGTACATATTAATTATGTGATGTAATTGATTAGTGGCACTTATATGTAACAAGAGAGGGATTAGGCCTAATATGGGATTCTAAACATTTTTGTAACTATTAAAGCAAGTTAAACTATATTTGCATACTTGTACGATATCGTTTCCTACTATATGAATAGTGTTTTGTGTTGATGGATGTTTAGGAGTGATTAGAGGATCATAGAAATGGAGTTTAGGGTTTTGTTGATTATAGAATTGATTTTTCTTTTATAGGATAGTGATTAATTTTGTGATAGTATCCTGGTACAACCATTAGGCTGTCGGATTTTTGATACGAGGATACATGAAATGGTTTTAAAATGTTAAATAGTTTTTATTTATTTAGCAACAAAATCTTAAGACTTTAAATTTCTTGTCTAATATGTTTTTAAAAAGGTTTTAATTTATTCATCTTTTTAAGTAACATAAAGAGGTTAAGTATGTTAAAATAACACATTTATGCATATACTCCTTATTCAAGTCCGGCGACTAGATCTGGTAAGGGGTGTCATAGTAAGTATAACTAAATAATGTAACTCAGTATGTGGAAATAAAATGGAAATATATAATATAAAAATATATATAGATGAATAAGGTTTTGAGTAATAATGGTAAAGTCAATAAAAAGAAGTAAAATTAATTAAGTAGATAATATTTAGAAAATGTGAATTAAGATAGAGTATATGAGATCCAACATGTTTAGTGTGGCACCCCTCACTCGACCTGCTACTTAGATCCGAATGAGAGATGGCACATTGTGACACCTTTTACTCGAATTGTTACTAGTACATATAGGAGATGACATGTTAACAAATTTCACTTAATTCCATCATTATCTTCTTAAAACCCCTTTTATACTTATGGTAATCATGGAATATCTTAGGCTCACATGTGAACAAATCTTGTCTTGCATACACATGCACATAAAATGAAACTATCATGCTAAGAACAAAATCCAGTAGCATAACAGCTGCAGGTGTCACACCCCAAAATAAAACCTACAAAGAATAGCACTTGTATAAAGTCTCAACCTCAATCTATCATCTTAGGTCCATCTGATCCTTACAACCCATCTCAGTTAACATTACCATAGTCATAACCTATCCAGAAAATCAAGTCCACACACATACAAGCCATAGTGATATAGTATCTATCATATTAATTTACATACTCAAGTTAAGCTTATATAGATTATGTACATGTGACAAAACTAATAGATACTAACTATTTACATATAAGTGCCATATATTTTATAATACATGACACTATGAAATACAAATATATACAAAAAATAGGTACTTATTAGATTCACTGCACTGCTACTTTAAGGTTGGCTCGATGTTAGCTATCTATAACCTATGCGTTAGAAATACGATGTGCTAAGCATACAACTTAGGAGTGTATTCAATAAAATTTGCTTATACTCACACATAAGGCTATAGAAAACATTTTATGATGTATGAACACACAACATTGTATTCATATGGTCAAATACTCAATTTTGCTATGTTACCTTAGTCTAAGTTTTAATACTTGTGTTCCTAATTTACGTTTAAACCTATTCTTTATTCAATTTACATAATGCTCATTCACTATTTACTAAGCCCATATTTGACAAACACAAATCCTAATATTGGATATTAAGATCTTAATGTGTAGTGGCCAACATTTTCTACCTCATAGTTGCTACACTAGCATGAGAATGTGCAATGGCCAAATTGGACCTCACGGCTACTGTATCAGCATGACATATCACTATACATGTGTAGTGGTCCTATTGAACCTCTTAGCGATTGCTACCATATTAAAAATATGTGTATTAGTTCTATTGGACCTTTTGATAGCTGCACCCCTATAAGAATTTAAATATTATCAATAGTCAACATATATGTATTTAGTGGCCTTCAAAGACCTTATGGTTGCGGTAACTGCATGTAAATGTGTATCAAAGTGCTCTAGTAGCTGCTACCTCCTTAGTTGACAAGTTAACCAATTCAATAGGTTGTCTAAGACATATAGGCTATCAACATCTTTACTTTAGTTACATGTTCATTACATCGCTTATGTACATTATTACATGTTCGTGTCTATTTATACCATCAATTGATCACGTATATTTGTTATCTTGCTATTTATCATTTCATGGTAACATATGTGATTAAATCATAAATATTGTCTCCTTATGTGAGCAAAAGTATTCAAGTTATAACATTTATTCTATGACTTAAATCTTATGACTTGAATTACCAATAAATCAACACATACCATACAAGCTACAATATGTTAACATGCATTATGTATCACACACTTACATATACAAATGTATATATGCCTATGACATACCATTTACGATATCGTCAACATTTCTATTTCTTACCTTTGAACCATAATATGCCATTACCATTAAACTTAATACATTCCAATTATGTCAATTTTAACTATGATTACATAAATTACCATTAATTACATTTATTTTTCAACCATTCCATTCATTTAACATCTAATAAACCCTAATTTATCATTATTATCATTTTAGGGTTATTAAATCCCTAAACTAACAAAATGGATATAATGCATATACACTTAAAATTGCACACACATAAAACTGTACCCATATTTTATAAAAAAACACTTCTAAAGTGATCATTTAGCTTCCCAAGAGGCACTTCAAACCTTCTCTTTTCCCTTTTTCTTAGCTATCCCTCCACTTTTTCTAAGAAACATAATATAAATTTAATTAGAAAATTTCATAGAGAATTTGACACTACATCAAATTCAAAAATAACACCCAAACTATTAAATCGAGCATGCATAGTTACCTAGAAAAATGCTAGGGTTACAAGTTAGGGTTTACCTTAATTTAGGGGTTAAAACCTTAAACACTATAATCGCTCTTTTTTCCTTCAATTCACTTTCTTCTTGTAAAACAAAAACCAAATTGGAGCTTTAGATGTAAAGAGGTTCCATTTTCATATATAAAGTAGAGCTTAAAGTTGAGAATTGGTAATGAACTGAAGAAACAAAGTGAGAGAAGAGGGAAAAGGGTGGCATCGGGTTCTTTGGGTGGGAGGAAGAAGATATGTTTCTTAATTCTATACATCATACACACATACCCACTTTTTATATTAAGACCACCGACGACCACAATTTAGCCATTAGCAATTCGACGATTATGATTAATCATATTTAATTTTAAAGCTCTAAATGTGATTTTAAATTTAGAGGCCTCTAAAAATTCCTCCCTAGGTACCAAAAATTCTAGAATTTCATAGTTTAAAAACCTCTAAATTTTTGTGATAAAAAATAAATGGGAACTCAATTAATTAATTAATCTCATTTTCCATAAATTCAAGTAAAATACTTATTGATGTTAGAAAATTCTAATTTTAGCACTATTAGACTATTTGGAATTTTTGACCTTCGAGGTGGGCTATTTTTGGTTCATTTTGAGCACATCTCAAATATTTTATCATTTGGCTTAAACTGAGCCATTATTCACAAGACACTAATGTAAAATTTTTAATTGATTCAATATTCACTCCAATAACTTTATTTTCATTTCTTGTTTCATCCACCAATGTTTTATGATTGGTACTTCCTCTCAATCATCTCAGTGTGACCCAATTCTCAGGAAACACTATTTATGCCTTGAGAAATACTATTCATAAAATCAACATTTTTAGGCATTACATTTTCTTTGCCTCTTAAAAAATTTCATCCGTGAAATTTACTTGGTTCAAATAGATGTGGATATTGTTCCCTCATCTATTTCTCAATTTCCTAGGTCACGCTTTTGTGAATTGTGATACTTTCAAAGAACCTTCACTAATGGTACTACTTTATTGCATAATTCTTCGACCTCACATGCCAAAATTTAGACTAGCTCTCTTCAAATGAAAGATCTAGTTGCACCTTTATCTCTTATGTAGATAACACATGTGAGGGATCCAATTGATACCTCCTTAACATTAAGACATGAAAAACATCATGAATTTATTGTAATTTAGGATGCCATACTAGTTTGTAAGCCACTGGTCCCACACGTTCAATGACTTCATATAAACTAATAAATCTTAGGCTCAATTTGCCTCTTTTGCCAAACCGAAGTATCTTTTTCCAAGGTGATATCTTAAGAAAGACTTTATTCCCCACTTTATATTAGCTTCCTTTTTAAGTTTTCATAAGACTTTTGCCTATTTGTTACTATTTTTAATTGATATCTAATGATCTTAACCTTCTCTTCTACATCACTAATCAAGGCTGCTCATATCAATTTATTTTCTCTCAGTTCACTCTAGCACAATGGGGTTTTACATTTTCTCCTATATAAAACCTCATATGGTGCTATTCTTAAACTTGCTTAATGGCTATTATTATATGCAAATTCTATCAATGATAGGTATTAGTCCCAATTGCCTATAAATTCAGTGGCATAACTCCTTAGAATATCTTTTAGAACCTAAATAACTCGCTCCAACTAGCTATCTATTTATTGGTAAAATGCCATCGTAAATGTGAGCCATGTACCTAAGGCATCATGTAATTTCTTCTAAAATTAAGAGGTGAACCTCAGGTCGTGATTTGAAATAATGCAAACTGGCACTTTATGTAGCCTCATAATCTTATCAATGTATAATTGTGCGAGCTTTTCCAGCAAGTAATCCATCCTCATCGGAATGAAGTGCACTATTTTAGTCAACCTATCAATAAGTACCCATCCTACATCACATTTATTCTTGGCCATAGGTAGCCTAACTCTAAAGTCCATAATAACTTGCTCTCATTTCCACTTTGGTATTGCTATTGGTGAAGCAATCTAAAAAGAACTTGATGTTTAACTTTTACTTGTTGACAAGGGAGACACTTAGTCATATACTCAGCTATATCCCACGTCATTCTAGGCCACCAATTGTAAGGCTTTAAGTTAAGGTACATTTTTATACTCTTAAGATGCATGGCATATGGCGAATTATAGGCTTCCTGCAAGATTTGTCTCTTAACGTCCTCATAATCAGGTATGCACAGTTGATTATGGTAATTTAAGCATTAATGTGTTCAGTAAGCTTCCCCTCTTTAATCATGCCTATTGTATACATGAGTTGACTATCATTTTTATGAGCTTGCTTCACTTGTTAAATCAAGCTAGGTTTCCACTGTAATTCTACAAATAAAGCTCCATCTTTCATGTACTGTAACTGAGCATTCATCACTTTTATGGCACATAAGAACTTTTATCTCAACGCATCATTGACTACATTCTTTTTTCTAGGATAATAATTGATCAAGAAAACATAATCCTTAATAAATTCTATCCATTTTCATTGCCTAAAGTTCCACTCCTTCTTAGTAGGAAGGCATTTTCAAACTTTTTATGGTTTGTGTACACATAAATGTCTTGCCATTGAGGTAATGCCTCAATATTTTTAGGCAATAATAATGGTAGCTAATTCCAAATCATGTGTTAACTAATTCCTTTCAAGTGGCTTTAATTGCCTAGAAACATAAGCCACTACCTTGCCATCTTACATCAATACACACCCATGTCTATTGTGAGAAGCATCATTGTAGATGATAAAGTCCTTCCCTAACCATGGTTGTGTAAGAATAAGAGCTTTTGTCAACATATCTTCTAATTTGTCAACTTTCTTAACATTTATGATCCCCTAAAAATTTCATATCCTTCCTCAATTGGTATGTCATGGGAGTAGCAATCACTAAGAATCTTTTGACAAACTGCTTATAATAACCAGATAATCCCAAAAAGCTCTTTTCTATCACATTCCTTTCAGGCTTCTATTTGAATATAGCCTTAATTTTACATAGGTCCACCTTGATTCTATCAAATGAAGTAATGTGTCCCAAAAAGGCTACTTCATTTAGACAAAACTCATACTTACTCAATTTGGCATAATGTTGCTTTTCACTCGAGGTCTGTAATACCAACTTGAGATGTTGCTCATGTTCTTCTCTAGTCTTAGAGTACACCAGAATATCATCAATGAACACCACTACAAAGTGATCCAAGTATGGCCTGAA
>CANXYI011795460.1:0-11228 GCA_948208565.1 Hura crepitans
ATATATATATATATAAATTTATGTGTGTGTGTATGGAATGAAATAATTAAATGTATTTTCTTTTTCTAAACCTTAACTGTAACACATATATGAATAGACGGTCTTTTTTAACACCCGAGAAACGAGGTTTCATGAATAGTACTTCTCAAGACATAAATATTGTCTCCCAAAGACCTAGGGAACCCTATTGTGGCTTAGGCAAAAATATTAGTCATAAAATTTTGACGGGCCTAAGAATGATGAAAATGAAATTATTAAAACTTTTAGCAAAACAAATAAATCATTTTAGGCTGAAAGTAAGTGAATAGCAACTTTAGTTGGCATTGAATCGAGATGTGCCTGAATGGGCCTGAAAATAACATATCCTGAAGGTCAAAAATTCCATTGAATCTAATGGGAAAGGAATTTTAATTTTCTGAGGTTGTTTGATATTTATTTGGAATTTCCTAACTACGTGAGTGAATAATTAACCTAGTTCCCTTTCGAGTTTGACTTGAGATTTTAAAAGGCCCTTAATAGGCACTATCAAGAATTTTTGGCACTAAAAGTGTGAATTTTTATGGTCAAGAACAATTCTTTTCAATTTCTTAAGCTTAAAATTAATTTTAGATTAAAATGGACTGTTAGATCGACATGTGGTGCAATCCAGGTAGTTCACATGTTTAATATAAAAAGGTGGGCCACATATAGGGGTGCCAAAAGTGCCAACCACCCTTCACCTCCCTTCTTCTTCCTTAGGCCAATGTCGTTCCCTCTCTCTCCTCCCTCTTTTTTTCTTTAATTTCTTTCCTAATTCAAGGCCAAATCCACTAAAATCTTTACCTCTATAATCTCTTGAGACTCCTCCCATTGACAAAATTTGAAAAATGTGCATAGAATGGGATATATGAGCACTTGATGAATGGTGCCTAAAGTGAGTAGAAGTGTTTTTGCTTCAATTTTTATTTTTGATTTAGATAGCCCTAAGTAAGCCATGATTAGCCATATTGATAGTTTTTGATTTAGAGCTACGTAGGATTTTTTAAAATTTTTTAAACCCTAAATGGTGTACGTTTGTAGGCACAAAGAGGAACCTTAAGGAAGAGAAGCCAAGCAAGCCTTGAAGTGGTGGATTTAGGTGTTTTCACACCTTAGATAAGTGAATTTTATGTAATATAAGTTGTTAATCATGTTAGTGTGCATGTGTGTATGTGAAAGTGTGTATGGAATTGGTATAATGCTTGTGTGTATATATAAATGCATAAAATGAGTATGTTAGTATGCTAGGTGTTGTATATAATGCATGAATATGTGTAGATTGCATGAAAAAGATATATGATGGTGTATGTGAGTGAATGGTCAAATGGTGTGTGAAGGAAAATATGTGTGTGCATGTGTAATTAAGATGGAAATGTAATGTAATTAGGCTAAAAGTGAGTACAAAGTGTGTGTGTGATATGAGATTGGTAAGAAATGATTTATGGGTACATGAACATGGTATGGCCATGAGGTGTGTCATGGTCATGAGATAGATATGCATGTGTGTAAAGTGAATATTAATGTCAATCAATGTGAGATATAATATGGTTATGTGATTTGAGAGGGGTTAACTAATGTAATATGATTAAATGGAATGCTAAGTGGTAATGGTAATGGAATAGTATGTTTATGTAAGTGAATTGATGTCACTTGGCTTGAATTTGTGAGAATAATTACTTAGAATTATGGAACTATGAAAATAGTCTAAGTGGATAGTATCATAATGGTTATAAGGTATTGTAATTAGTGGTCACGTAATAATGGTAATATGCACTTAAATGGCATAATAATGAGTAAATGGTATGAAAGTATGTCAAATGACTTATAATATGAAAATGGTAACTAGTATTGGCCCATATTAGTTAGACACCTATTGGATGGGTTGACTAGTTAACTAGGGAGTTAATAGCTGCTAGGGGTTTTGGTTTATATGGGCTATTACCTATGTGTATGATATGGCGGGTGCAACTGCTAAGGTTCTACTAGAGAACCGTCCACACCTAGGTATTGGGAGGTCCGCATGAACTGATCTCTACTATCTAAGGTCATTACGAAAGTCTGTACAGACTAACTCCAGCCATTATGGGTATTAGGAGGTCCGTTTGGACTGATCCTTGGTTACTCACATTTTAGTGGATTTGAGAGGTCCTACAGGTTTAATCCATGCTATCCACTTGAGCATGATTGGTATTTGGGATTTAAGAGGTCTTACAAGGCTGATCCCTGCTATCCTACTATTAGGAGGTCCAACAAGATTGATCCCTGCCACTCCGATTTAGGAGGTTCTAATGAATTGATCCCTACTATCGAATGGATGGATAGGTGCAGCTACTGAGGTCCAAAATAAGGGCCACTGCATGTCTTGATCCCTTTCATCCAGTATTTTAAAGTGTAGTCTCTCCAGTATGGGCCTTAATAGAATAAAAAGTGCATAAAAACATAATATAGTAGACAATTTGGCATTGTTAATTAACAAGAGCATATAATATGATATGTAATTAATCTGGGTAATGACACATTTTGGTATCTGATTTAATATGCCTTAATTCACATATAACTAAGATTAAATATGTTGAATCTACTTAATTGGTAAAGAGTTACATTGCATGTGTTATATGTTTGCATGATGCAATTTATATTACATTAAATTCACCATTGAGTGTATACTCAGTGTATCGATGTTTTGATGTGCAGGTAGAAGTTAGAAGCTAGCTGTTCAGCCTCTAAAATTACAGTGCAGTTGTTCACTTTTTTAGGTATACTTTTTAGATTCCCTTTAAGTTGTAATCATTAGAGGGCACTCATGTATGTGTAGGTTTAAGGCATGGTTATGTAAATAGTTAAGTATTATATTTTTCCACATATTAGATTGTAAATGATAAACCAAGTGCTATGTAGATATGTTGAGATATTATGCATGGATGATATATGTTGATATATAAGTCTGAGACCCTTGTGTGTATTTGTATGATTGGTTGATGTTGAGCTGAGTTCTGAGGGACCAGAAGGGTCTCAGAGATGTAAGATGAATGGAAATGAATATAGAAGTGTTTTTTTATAGGTTTGAAATTTTGATTTTTCACTCGGGCAACCATTATGCTACCTAAATGTCTATGGATTATAAATACCATGAGGTTGGTAACAAAGGTATTAGTCAATGGAAATTAATTGAGTATTGAATAGGGCAGGATAAGGATAGGTAACTCTTAGAAAGGTAGCATCTCCTGTCGAGTCCAATTATTGGTTGGGTAGGGGGTGTTACATCTTTATTTTGAAATCAATAGTATATGTAGGAAAAATATTCATGGTAGTCAGCAAAACATTCTTATATCAACTACTTATGCTATGATATGCTAATTTGTGATAAAGTAGAATGCTATGGGCTTTATAATGTATGTAAAGTACACTTAAGTAGTTTTTAAGAGATGCTCCTTTAATCACTTTAGAGTTTTATATTGGTATCCACTCTTAGTATGAAGAAATATAGGCTTGGACATAACAAAGAAGAAGAATATGATGTTTGAGATAAGAATTTATGCATGGCTAAATGATTCATTAGAATGCAAGTGCTTACACATATTTTAGAATATGATATGTCATATGTAAATTACTTGATAAGGTATTTTGATAATAATTAAGGCCATAGTCATGAGAGTATGCTATAAGGACTAAAATGATGTATATGCAATGTATGGTCCTAACATGCTTAAATTGTGATTCATGTTATTTCTTTTAAATTGTATTCTTATGTGATTGATATAAGCTTAAGTAGTAGCTTAAAAATGATTACGTAAATACATGATTGGTACAAGTGTTGATCTAAGACAATGTGAAACGTAAAGCATGTGATGTATATATTGATGTAGACCTTTATGGCATTATAGTCATTTAAATAAATTTTATGATTATAAAGGATAGAGGTGCACCCTTATTTCTACCTAGGACTTTAATAGAACTGCCACATATTGTAACTTCAGCTACCATGTTATTTATGCACCACTAATAGGGCACTAGCACCAATTTGTGCTTTTAGGTACCATAAAAAATGGTAGGTTAAAGAAACCATCACAACCCTATCCTTTATCCTAGTATAAAAAGAGGTTCTAAAAAGAAATAAGCTAAATTATAATTGATGATAGTAACAAAACATAATTTCTATAATGTTAATTTTTCTTTTTTAGTTTTAAAAGATTATGGTCATTAGCATGTGAATAAAGAAGCATGGTGACAATAACACATACTAGACATGATTATAAAATCACTCATATGCCATAGATGTATATGCATGTTTAGAGTAACAAAATGCCAAGTAGCATAATATATGTTATTTAAGGTAAGTATTAAATGAAGCTAGATGTATATGTGTGTGTGTGTGTGTGACTTTTCTTTATGTATTATATGTAAGAAGTGTGTTTGTATGTTTGCTAATGTATCTTTATGCTATTTAACAATGATACATGTTATTAGCATATAATGATAAGAGATGCAAAATTTATTTCACGTATGGATGGCATACACAAATTAATGTTATGATTTTATCCATAAGAATTGGTACATGTGTAACACCCTTTACCCAACCAATAAAGTGATTTAGGTCCAAGATGCCACTAAACCAATTTAATCACCTTTTCATTTAGGTCGTCATATTTACTTGTACTTAGAAAACATAGTTTAATTGTTTCATTTTCTTTAATATGTATTTAAATAATTTATATCATTAAAATAACCTTTTTGTACATATACAATCAAATCTTGATTAACATATTTGAAACTAAGGTTAAAATACATACATATTTCATAACACATTCATATTGTATAATGCAAAGGTATTCAACAAACATAATATCCATTATTGCTTTTTTTTTTTACCTTCCTTAGTCATTTATTGTTTAATAACATATTTATTTATAGTTTCTATCTTTAGCTAATATATTTTAACTACCACTAATTTATATTTGTGTGTGTGTGTGTGTGGGTGTGTGTGTATTATATACCTTATATATACTAATACACAATCATTCATGCAGCAATATTATAGCACTCTAAATACATGTGAGAGGCACTTCATACTTGAACATTTTATTCCTTTCCTTCATTAGATGCTAGGACTTAGTCCACCACTCTGCTCACCTTGATTGATAACCTATGCTTAGCAAGAAAGCCAATGCACTAAGCATGATTACTCAGTGGTGTATTCTAGTACTATAAATGTTAAATCCTTGAACTCTAATAAACAATAATCATTACTATGAACTCACTTTAGTTGTGTCTTTGTTCTATTTTTCTTTTATTCTTTATATCACTCCTACCTAAGTTTGGTTTATAACTTTGTTACCTTATCCTAATTTACATTTTTGCATGGTAGTTATCAGGTGTTATTACCTATTATGCCCCATTCAAAATTATATGTCTTAGGATAATTAACATATTTTTGTTGTGTCACGCTTTATTGTTTTCTCTAAGAATATGCCCATATCTTTCCTTAATACATACTCGTAATTTCTATTTTTCCTCTTCTTTTACTTTATTTGATTAATTACTTATCTCTTTCTTGCTTATGCATATCTTTATTTATATAAATTCATTCTTCAAAACATTTCCTAATAAACTTATGCCATAAGTTCTATCTTTATATACACAACATTTATTATCAATTGTATTTATGTGTCAACAATAGCATTTGTTATTATATGATTAATACATTTCATTTTCTTCTTCACTTTATTTCCTCTCATTACCTTTTTGCACATTATCCACTTCAAACTTTATAATATCCATAATGGTATATTAATATGCATTATCTTATCATTTCCTCCTTTAGCCTATATTAGATAGACATACTCTCATCAGTGGATAATGGGATCATAGTGTTTATGGGGGCCCATATTTTAGATCTCAACAATCACACCAATCATAATATAACATAACATGATCAATGTGTAGGTGTTCTCATCTAGAACCTCGATAGCTACAACCATCTTAAAAGGTGTGTAGGGATTTGCATTTTAGACCTTAATGGTCGCACCCTTCATAAGCATAAACATGTGTATAGTAGCCTTTATGGACCTCAATGGTTACTGCACCTGCACGAGCATATCATATCAATAACATAAGATGGGGGGGGGGGGGGTTTCACAGCTAGAACCACGACGGCAATACCCAACATAAAATAGGACACTCTAGTGTCCTTGCAGTTGCTAAGTCTCTAGGTGACTGGTCAACCTATCTAGTAGGTTGTCAACTCATATGGGCTATTATCTATCTCGATTTTTTTTTCACTTTCTAAGCATTTCCATACCATTTAAATATTACCAACATATCATTTCATTATCATAGTATGTTTTATCATATTTTTGTAATCATGGTATGCCCCTTCAAATTCAACATGAAAATAATCTTAATTTTAAATGTTTATTATATCCTAATTAATTGTAATATCACTTAGCATTATGTTTGCAACGCCCGTGCATTAGGGCTTCGAGAATAGTGCTTGAGACCCTAATGTGCTAGGTCATCGACACAAATCTTGAGGTAGAGTATGCTTCACAATAAACTTTAAAGTCTTGAAAAAGGGTGAAAATGACCTCAATAAAATTTTTAGCAGAACCAGTAAATTAATTCGAGCTGTATACTAATAGGTTGTGGGCTCAGATCAAGTCGAGCTAGGAATGACCTGGGATGTGCCCGGACAGACCTAAAAATAGTGGACCTTGAAGCTTAAAAATTGCATTGAGTCCAATGGTGAAGGAATTTTTGGAATTGGAGGTTGTTTACAAACTCTCGTGATTTTTTAGTTTGGCATGCAAATCGAAGTAATTTGAAAACTATCCTATCGAAGGAATTAGCCAACTAAGACACATGGCCAAGCTCAGGAGAGGACACTTGGCCACTCCTTCTCACTCTACCCCTTCCATTTTTTTTCTTCCTCTTTCCTTCATGAAATGTTGTCCACATAGGGATAACATTTCTTCTCATTTTCTTAGGCTATCCAGCCTACCTCTTACCCTCTAAAGCCACCTAAAAATCCCTTAAAACCAATAGTTGAAGAAGCTTGAGGTGGATAACCCTTATTGGAAAAGGAAAATCTCAAGGAGGGAGCAAAGGGGTACTTAAATTCCATGGACAGTAAAGGATTTCAAAGCCAGAGTAAGTTAATTTCCTCAATTTCTATTTTGGCTTCTTGGAAGCTTTCTTTCTCTTAAGCTTAATCAAGATTCTATAGTGATCCATGTGAGAGGAAATGATGAAGGATAGTAAGGGATACCAAGTGCAAGTCGAAAGGAAAGCAAGATGATGAATAATGAGAGAGTGAAGAAGTAAAAAAGCTATTGGAAATGGAAATTAGGTTTGTGAATTTAAATATATTAATAGTATGCCTTGCTATTCTAGTCCCTTTTTTGTTTTTCATTTTGTGGCCTGGTATCATAGGAGCTAAAATATGGTAACCTTGGATGAAGAATCAATAATTTTATTATGTGGGATCATGGGGCATTATGGATAAATTGTGTATGTGAGCTTAGTTTGAGTTATTGGGTGCTTGTGTGCATTTTGATCATGATTACAGGAAAGAAATTGTTGGTAAAAGGGTGATTTGGTAGAAATAGTGTGAGGATCAAATAAGGAACATATGTATAATTAAGAAGAACATGTGTAGGGGGAGTGATATCTTAAAGGAGCTGAAAGGTGTAGGGGTTGTGACTAGCCCTGTACTTACTATTAGAGGTGGGTAGTTAGATATTAATGCTAGTGGAATGGATGAGTTATGTGTGGGAAGGTAGGGAGAGGAACTATGTATATAAGGCATAACACATCTTTTGGTTAAGAGGTACTGCTTTGGTACCTTAACTTAGAAGGCACTTAGAGTGTGCGCGTGCGAGAGAGGTGGATGCCTATATTGTTATGAGTGAGTGGGTGGTGTATGGCCTAAAAATATTTGTACAAGATTAGCATTGTGTTGATGATATGATTGTGTAATAATCTCTCAAAAGCATATATACATGGAGGGTGATTATTAGTTGAAATAATTTAAGTGTGGGATAGCTACACTAAAGTTGCTAGGTGATGGAACAGACTTGAATTTGTGACCTTTTGTATATGTATTATGGGTTAAATTAGGACTATTCTAAGGGCATCTTGTGAAGTCTAAAATAGGAGAGGATGCATTGCATAGGATACATACATACACACACACACACACACATACACAGACATGTATTAAACAACCAACTAAATCATGTATGTATACCAAATAGTGCTAGGATAAGGTCACTTGTAGGTGAAAGTATTTATGTCACCTTTGGGAGGCTAGGCTGGAAGGTAATAAAGTGACTAGAGGGTGTAGAATGGTATACCTAATGTGAAAATTATGATGGCAAATACAATGGCATGAAAAATGTGTTTAGGTAGTAAGCTAAGGAAATAAGGTGTGCTTAATGTAAGACATAGTCATGGCCAAAATGTGGAGGGACATTGGCTATAGTGTATGGGTTTTTAAATGATTACTTGTGATTGTATGCTAGTTTAAAAACTCATAACCTATAGCTATAATAACTTATGGGAAATGTTCACCTTGGGTTGATGAACCTAATTATGCCGAGAGGTCTTATATAGAAACACTAATAAGATATAAATGATGTAATTCGGTACTAATGCCTAGAAATAGAATATGTAAAAAGGTTCTAATTGTGTATTGTGAAGTCACTAAAATAATATTCTTATGGGAACAACATGGCATGTAAGAATGGATAATGTATAAAAGAATAATAACTCTCATCAAATAAAGGAAAAAGGGTTAGGAAATTGCCTTGACAAAAGCATGGAATCCTTAATTTAAAGAAATAATTTGTAATGGCACAAAATGGTGCCTATGTAGTACATTTTTGTGCACTTGAATTAAAAATGGAATTGAAACTATTTTTAAGGTTAAGGTGCAAATGGAAAATTGAGATTTACTTAGGCCTATAAGGGCTAAATGTTTGACATGAAATGAGGCATGAAAATATGCCTAAAATTTAATGGCTATATGCCTCTAAGTGTGACCAAAAGTTACGAACTGACCTATAACTATCCTATAAAGGGATTATTATGGACTTGATTTAAATATGATTACTGAAGTGCACAAAATTGGACTATAATACTGTAATAAATTAGACATAATAAAGCCTATAAAATAAACTTAAATTAGGCTAGAAAAAGATAGACTTAAAATTGTCCGGCAAGACCCAAATATAAACTGTAACTACCTAGGCCAATTTTTAACTATCAAAATAAATTTGTATCTGTCTATTAACCACTTCTAGACATTATTAAATGATGATTAGTAATAGAGTGAATGAGAAATTTAGCTAGTTAGCCTATAACTGTCTGGGCTAAGAATGGACTTTTGAATAAAATTTATAGCTGCTAGTTATCTAGTGACTAGAGAGGTCTACGGACTAATCTTTATTATGTCACCCAGTCCTTAAGATTAATTATTAGTGGCTGGAGAGGTCTATGGATTGATCTCCACCATGTCACCTAGACTTTGAGATTATTTAGTGGCTGGAGAGGTCTCTTGACTGATCTCCATTATGTCACCTAATAATACATTATTATTTATGGCTGGGGAGGCCTACGAGCTGATCTCCAATATGTCACACAACACTAGTGTCGAGGAAGGCTACAGCTGATCTCCATTATGGCTCTCAGGCTGGTGCAGTAGCATAGGTCCAAAATGAGGACCATTGCAATAGTTATTCCCTCTACATCTAATGTATTAAAGTGTAGTTTACCTAGTGGGGCCTAAGTATAAACTTGAACATTATTACTTTTAATTGATTAATTAGTTAGATGAATATGATGTCCTAAATGTAAGTAAAGTAAATGTAAGTAAGCCAAAAGAAATAATTAACTGAGAGTAATACACATACATACAAGTGTGTCTGGGGAATACATTAAAAGGATAATATATAATGTACATAATTTTATTGGCGGCTATGCCCCATTAATCTGAATATAAGAGTTAAATAGCTATATGAACCACTTGATTTAATCTATGCATTGACCTGAATGTAGTTAATCTGTTAAGGGATTAGAATAGTATATAATTAACTTACTGAAAGATTATAACAATAGGTAATTAAATGTAAAGGAAAATATATTACTATTTGACCTTCATATGTATTAACTTACAATATGCATATATTACACTACTCGTGTGTAACAGGTGAGACATACTTTTAATTAATTAAATTGACCACTGAGTTTCATACTCAGCATACCAATGTTTTGGTGCGCAAGTAGATAGGAATAGTAGGATAGCCTTGAGACGGGTGCACTGTAGCAATAGAATTAGCAAGGGAAATGATTTTTATTTGACTTACTCTATGTAATGGCACTCATGTAATAGCTGTAGGTTATATGTCCAGCATGCTTAAAAGCTGCTGGGGTTTTATAACCTATTTGAGTTACAAATTTTTATAAACAATTTTTACATAAATGAATAAGGAATTTGTGGGACCAGTTGTCTTTCATTTTATATTGAACTAAATGTGGGGCCTAAGGCTAGTGAGATGTTGATATATGAAGGATCAATAGGACGGGTGTCTAAGTTAGAAGTACATCTATTATTAGAAGTCTTCAGGGGTCCGATAAGGGTGTTACAATGTTTTATTATTTATATTCCATGAATTGGAATATCCTTAGATTAACCTTTAATCATGAATTATTATCTTTTAAATGATTATTTGTTGTTTATCAAATACTTAATATTTTCAATATAAATTTTAATATATTTTTAATGTCATTAACTCCTTTATCATTTATTTTTATAAATATTCTTTTATCCTTAATGTTTAAATAAATAAATATTTATTTTATTATCTTTAATTTTGTATAGCACACTTAATATTTTTATGTGTTATTATCATTAATTAAGAATAAGAATTTATAATAATTATAAATGCATATGTATATTTTTCTTATTAAACCATTTGTCTTCTCTCTCCTACAAAAATAATTTTGCATTAATTTTTGTTAAAAAAATTTCCGTATACTTTCTCTTAAATTTAAATTTCCAACTAGGACTTCCTCTAATCATTTTATTTCCCTCCTTTGATATTATAGTTATATTCTAAAATTCTCACCTATCAACTTGCATGTATGTATGTATGCATGCATGTTTGTATCTATGTCTGTATGTGTATATGTCTGTATGTATGTATGTATGTATG
>CANXYI011795466.1:0-12109 GCA_948208565.1 Hura crepitans
ATTAGGGTTGTAAACATCATAGGGCAATTAAGAATGTGAAAGCTAAGGATTAAATGGAGTTTATGTTCTTATCAAATTATAAATTGGATAAGAAAATAACAAACATAGAAGTAGGATACAAACATATTCAAGATAAACAACACCTAAAATAGTAGCTTCCATTAAAATATGTAGGAAGCATGAACTAGACAGAAATCCACCATAGTGAATCGATGCAACATTAATTCCAAAATCATAGATACCATGCAAGTAGATCCTATATATATATCTGTCAACACCCATATCTCAAACATATAATAAACTAAAAAAAAAGTTAGGAGAGCCTGTTCAAAAAAGAAAAAAGAAAAAAAAAGATCTCAACTCAAATGTTCAAACAGCAATTAGATTAAAAAAAATTTGGACAAAAGGAATGACGCACTCACTAGAATTAAGCAATAAGATACATTAAAATTGAAAGCGATCATTCTTGGCATCTAAGAATCCCCTTTACAATTAGATAGTTCTAATACATGTCAACATTTTTTGAAAAAAATAGGATTAATAATTAAAAAAAAAGGAGAGTAAAGATTAAAATATGAAAAGAGTAAACAATGTTGGCATTACCAGATAGAGCCGGAGCAACAGCTAATAATAGCGAGAAAACCCCCATAACATGTGAGATTCCTAGAGAACTAAGAGCTTTGTGATCTGAACGCAATAATTAGACTTTAACATCATTTTCACATTTTGAAGCCTTCACCAATGGCTTCACGCAGACTCTTATCCTCTCTTCTCTGATCATCGCCATGCCTCTCCTTATGAGTACCTCTTTACCCACACTGATGAGTATTCGACCTCTACTACCTAATTGACTCCTTCGAAAAGCTCAAAGCTTGAAGGACAACACAAGTTTTCTCCTTTGCAAAACCTATTCCTAGATTCTAGAACCTATAGAAAATAATTAAAAAAAAATAAAACCTTTTAAAACCTTAAAAACAAAAACTTTATTGGCTCTTTGATACAGACCTTGTTTTTCCAATCATGTAATAGCCATTTGTCATTCTAATTCTTCTCAAATCAATAATAGGCATATTTAAAGGTGTTCCTTTAATAGTTATCTTTCATCAAAAATCCTACTTCTATTGCAAATGACAAAGAGGAAATTCATGAAAAAGACATAGAGTCCTTGAAACAAGATACAGATTATAGAAAATAGTAAGCATGAATTGGCCCAGAAAGTTTTAGATGTATAGGTTAAAATAAATTCTAGCAAAGAGAAATATATTCGCTTACCAGTAAATTTTAATAATTTTTTTTTAAAAAAATAGAGGAGGAACAAATGGCTTTATCGGCCATTTAAAAAGCTAAAATTCTTACCTTTTACTGGTCTCTTCTCCTCTTCTTTTTCTTCCTCGTTGAATGATTAATGTAGCTCTTTAGATGCCACCGACTCTCCAAGTCAGCAATAAAACACTCTATGATCCTCTTGTGCAATAGAAGTTAAAGGTAGCCTCAAGCATGGGTATCAAAACCCATAATTTTGAAACCAATTAAATGAGTCTAATTCGACCTTTTTGAGAAGACCTAAGAATGTTAAATAAAATCGGGAGCACACTGGATTATTTTGAAGAAGTGAAAAAAATGAATCTAGAGAAGTTTTATCTCTTACCAAATCAAGTATTACTGGACCATAAAACTCTGACCAACAATAGAGGGTGCAAAATCTCATTCCAAGAACTAAAAAAGGATCAAAGGATGGTAATGATTTTTTTGAATCTAAGGTCAATAATGACAGAAAAATCCCTTATCAGAGAAGCTCTCAATTCCAGCGGTTAAAGTGTCTTTGCAGCAAAAGAAGCCAAGTGAGTCCACAAAGACAGGTGGATAGAGTTGAGATGCAACGTCATTATCGAATTTCAGAGATGGCTTGAAACTAATACCTGTAAATGAGAGTGGACCCATAAAGTTTACTATAATCAGAGGGACCGAAGAGATATTGGCAAAAGGTAGTGGATGAGGTTGTGTGGCTAATTGCAAGTAAAAAAAAAAAAAAGGAAAGTTGAAGAGGAGTTTGTGGTTAATTAAGAAAGGGTGAATCTTTAGGAAAAGGAAATGGAAGGGTTGCAGATGAAAAGAGAAGTCGGCACAGATGAGGATAAAAGGATCCAGATAGAAAATAGGCTTCTATAGGTCGGCTAATAACCTTTTTGCCTCTTAGATATTTAAGTGATTAGGGTTTATTTAGGGGCATTTTAGTCCTGTTCACGAAAAATATAAAAATCTAAATAATTTTAATTTATTAATCTATAAATTAAAAATGATTCTTTAATTTTAATTATAAAATATGTATATACCAAAAAAATTTTATTATTAAAATCTTATAAGTAAATAATCAATCTAAAAAAAATATTAAATCATTACTCAAGAAAAAAATAATAACCAAGATAAGAAATTAAATTAATTGAAATTTTTAGAATGAAGTTAAATTTTTGAAATAAATAGGATAGTCATTGCAAATATATATAAATAATACCTAAATGTATATAAATATATATATATGTATATGCACACAAATGTTTATATATACATGAATTATCTATTTTCTTCTAAACATAAAAAAATGGAAAATTTCAAAATTATAAATCCCAAAATGACATAATATAAAATATAAAGTTAATCAAAAAGTTTGAATTATTCAAAGCAAATTACAAAATAAGAAATTTAATAGTGAAATTCATAATAAAATTAATATTTGGAAGTCTAATGGTCGACATATATATATTTTCAATTTGGTAGACATCTTCGTCACTTAGGCAAATTTTATAGTTAATGAATACAGTAATAAGAAAAAATAATTCGAGATATAAGATAAAGATATAAACCAGGCATTTTTTTAGCATTAATGATGAAAGTGATCAAAGATAGTATTTTGGGAATAGTAAATGAATAAACATATCTCTAAAAACCTCCAGTATTTAATAAAAATCCCTACAAAAATAATACGGAATAATAAATTATTAGTGAGTCACTTAATTCCTTTAAAACATTTAACGATAAATTTCGATAAGTAATTTTAATCAATTCTATTTGGTTTATTCTCATGCTTAAATCATTGCTCAAGAGAAGCAACAATAAATAAAAATTAATCAAATTATTTTATAAATAGACAAATCTAGTATAAGAAATTCACAATTAAGTTCTATAATATTTTAGGGAAAGAATAATTTCATTATCGAGGGTACATTAAAATCCCTTTTATTTAGTCAACGTATAGTAAGATAATTAGTAAATTAATAAAGACATTATGTATAATAAGAAAATAATTAAGAAATAACTTAAAAGTATCAACATTAAATAAAAATATTGAATTTTTATATCAGATGACCAAAGCTCTTAAAATTTATTCAAGAATGGAGGCACTAAAATTTTAGTAGAATTATATATGTTAGAAATTGTAAATAACATTTACGATGTTATTATTGAATTTATGGAATAAAAAAATAAATAATAATAGAAAACGATAAATAAAATATTTAATATATCATTTATACCAAAAATCTCATAATTAATAAAGATAACATTTGAATATTTGATGTATTATTAAAAATTTGTCAAAAAAAATATTTAACGATAGGTCCCGCCATATAGGAAAACATTTATTTTAAACCTTTTTAGTCCATTATCATTTATAATTTAATAATAATAATAATAATAATAATAATAATAATAATAATAATAATAATAATAATAATAATAATAATAATATATAACAAAAATATAAAATAAGGTTAATTACGAAGTACCCAGTTATTCAAGATAATAGAAAAATAGGAAAATTTAAAATCAACAAATATGTTAAATACATTATCTAAAATATATACATATATGTATCCAAAGTGTTCCATTAGCATAGAATAAAATGAATAAATTTAATTTCATTGGATGGGTAGTTTTATTTCTAATCCTTTGATGAATATTTAAATTACTACAGATTATAAAGATAATCAAAATTAGTTCATAATTAGTCACTCTAATATTATAACCATAAATATTTATTAAATAAAGACATAAGTATTTTAAAATAGATGAACCATTCTGTCCAAAATATCTAATAAACATCAATTACACTCTAAATAAACCTCATATGTTAAAAATGTGGCGTAGGGTGCCTAATACCTTCCTTATGTCTGAATAACCCTAAACCCAGAATGCAGACCAGATCATTCGATGACTAGCTGTACCCTAATTAGTTAGTGGTGACTCTCACTCTTAAAAATCTATGTCGCATAGGGTTTTTGGCCTACGCGCCACCGTCAGGGCTCAGGTCGTGATAATATACACAAATCATAAAAGCTTGAAATACCTCCTTACCCAAAATGAAATGAACTTGTGATAGAGAAGGTGGTTAGAATTGATAAAAGACAATGACTATTTGATTGATTACCACCTAGGGAAAACAAATGTTGTGGCAGATGCTTTGAGTAGGAAGTTCATGGTGACTTTGAAAGCTATGAATGCCAAGTTACAGCATACTTCAGAACATGTTGTATTGGTTGAGTTACAAGTGAAACTAGCTTTCAAACAGCAGACAAAGGAAACTTAGATAAATGATGAACAACTATTTCAGATGGCAAGTAAAGTTAAAGAGGGGAAGGCCATAGGGTTTGAGTTGATAGAAGATGGGTGTCTGTATTGTTAGAATGGGTTATGTGTACCTAGTACAGATGACTTGAGGTCATAGATACTAAAGGAGACACATAAAGCTCCTTATTCTATACATCTAGGGAGCACAAAGATGTATTTAGATTTAAAGTCTCACTATTGGTGGCCTGGTACGAAGGGAAATGTGGTAGAATATGTTGTAAGGTGTTTAACATGTCAACAGGTGAAAGGTAAACACTAGGTTCCTTTTGGATTACTACATCTTACAACAATACTAGAATGGAAAGGGGAGAGAGTGACCATGGATTTTGTGATAGGTTTACCTATAACTAGAGGTCAATGTGATATTGTGTGTGTGCTTGTTGATAGACTAACAAAGATAGCTCACTTTATCTCAGTCAGGATGGATTATTCATTAGAGAAACTGGCTAGACTATATGTGGATGAAATAGTCAGGTTACATGATGTGCCAGTGACTATTATTTTTGACAGAGATTCTTGCTTTACTTCTAGATTTTGGAAGAAGTTATAGGAAGCATTAGGCATTAGATTGGCCTAAAACATAGCTTTTCATCCTCAGACTAATGGACAGTTAGAGAGGGTGATATAGATAATTGAGGATATGCTACGGGGTTGTGCTATGGAGTTTAAGGGTAGCTGGGATTATTACTTATCTTTGGCAGAGTTTTCCTATAATAATAGTTATTAGTCTAGTTTGGGAATAACCCCATATAAAGCATCGTATGGTACACGATGCAAAACTCCTTTATGTTGGAGTGAAGTAGGAGAAAGTAAGATTTTTAGTATGGATTTAATTAGAGATACTGAAGAAAAAGTAAAGGTGATCAGGGAAAGGCTAAAAGTAATAATTAACAAATTAAATCATATGCTGACCTAAAACGAAGACATATTGAATATACGATTGGTGAAAAAGTGTTCTTAAAGGTTTTTACATAGAAGAAAGTATTGAGATTTGGGGAAAAAGGGAAATTGAGTCCCAGGTTTATCGGACCTTATGAGATTACAAAAAGGGTCAAACTTCTAGTATACAGGCTGGCATTACCACTTGAGCTACACCAGATACACAATGTTTTCCAATTTTTTATGCTCAAGAGGTATAGATCAGATCCATCACATGTGATTCCGATGTCAGATATTAAAGGACAACCTGATCTAAGTTATGAAGAGGAACTAATTCAGATTTGGCTCGTGAAGTAAAATAGTTGAGGAATAAGTCCATACCACTAGTTAAAGTGCTATAAAGGCACCATAATACTGAAGAAGCTACCTGGGAGCCAGAAGGATAGATGAAGGCTCAATATCCACTGTTATTTGTTCTAAGTAATTTCAAAGATAAAATTTTCTTAAGAGGGGAAGAACTGTAACGCCTCTTGTTTTGAGACTCTATGAACAATGCCACTAGGTTAGGAAGTGTGCTTAGGGTGCTGGGTTACTTGCATGTAAACTAAGGTAGCGACTCTAGTCATGAAACTTTAAGGGGCTTTAAATTGAGGAAAAAGTTAAATTTTAAAAATTTAGCAAAACTAATAATTTATTTCGGACTGTAAGCTACTGATTTGTGTAATAAAAAATTTTTTCAGGTTGAGAATGACCCAGGATGTGCCTAAAAGGACCTAAAAATATTAAACCCTGAAGCTCAAAAATTCTATTGAGTCCATTGGTGAAAGAAATTTTGAATTTTGATGTTGTTTGCAAATTCTCATAATTTTTGAGGTTGGCACAAAAATTGAGGTAGTTTGAAAACTATAGTATTGATGGAATTTGGCTGCAAAAATTTAAAGCATGTAGAAGGGATAAAAATAAGAATTTTAAAACAAATGGTGTAATTTTTTTGAGGTTTGTATGAATTTTAGTGAATTTCTAAAGTTTTGCCAAAAATTGAGCCGTTTCAGGATGGTTTGGGTGGTTACGAGACACACTTGCACCATGCTAGCTAGCTTAGAGCCCATGCGAAGTGGCAAAACCACTTGACAAGTAGACAATTCCACTAAACAAAAGAAGAAAAAATTTTCTCCTTTGTTATCTTAAAACCGATGCCATTTAGAGGGGAAAAAGCCATTTTCATCTTCTTCCTTTAGCATTTCTGCAATATCTAGATTTCTAAATTCAATTTGGTACATTAGGGAGCTAGAGGAAGAAGAAACACTAGAAAAGAGACTCTAGCAATTAGTTAAAATTCATTAAAGTTTCTTAGATAAAAACTGTCCAACAAGGGTGTTTAAGGTGAGTTCCTTGTCTTTCCTCTAGGTTTTCTTGAGTTTTCTTTGTTGGAAATGGGTATTTGGGGTGCCGAACATTTGTGGGGATGTGTGTGAATTGTGTTTGAGGTTAATTAAGGCATGGAAAGGCTCGAAGAAGGGTGGAGAAGTCACCGTGGAAGGGCTGGACAACTTGTGCAATTGGATCTTCAAGTGTTCTTCTTAACAAGTAAGTGAATTCTAATATTTTCTTCATGTCATTTGACCTTTAGGGGGCTAGAATTATGCTCTAAAAATTGTGTAATCTAGCATTAAGTAATGTCAATTCAAAGCTTGAGTGAATTCATTAGATGTAATAAGTGAAATGACATTGAATTAGGGGTTGCTTGATGGAAGTTATGGGTTATCATGTGTGGATGGTTACTGGCTGAGAGTTTTAGCATGAGTATGGGTTTGGTTAGTCGCTAATTTTATGATAGCAAGTGGTAGTTATTGCCTATGGTATATGGTTATATGTTGTGTATGTGTACCTAGTTGTTTTGGCATGTAAATGGCTTGATTAAAGTGTTTATGATTGTGATTTATGCATTGGCCGAGACATATGCTTTGGATATTTCACCTAAGTTAGCATGGAAATGGACTTATGTTATAGAAAAGAATGGTATGGTATATGATAAGTTAGGTTAGTGAATAATTATGTTGAATTCCTTGAATGGCCGAGGCATGTATTATGGGCAAGTCACTTAAATTGGCATGGAATTGTGAATGTATGTGTCTGTATGTGCTTAGCTTATGGATAAAAGGTGGAATATGTGATAAAGACCATAAAAATGCATGATCAAGGCCAATGGATGGCTATACCCAAGGGCTAAGCTTATGGAAATGGTATAAATTTTTTTGATATCTTATGTGTAATGTTTATGTGTGATAAGGCATGGTGATGTGATCATGTTTAGTCTAAATTAGTTGGCATGAAACTAGTTGTATGTACATAATTAAAAATGTCATAAAATGTTGTTAAGAATTGGCATGTAAAATGAACTTGATCTTAACTAGGAAAGGGCTTGAAAATTTTTTTTGTAATATGCCTTTAATGGATATAACTTGTGGATAAACAATGTGCGAATAATATGTGCCTTTAAGGGATATGGTTTGTGATTAAATGTAATGGCATTTGAGCCTATGTTTTGGACTTGTAAATGGCCTAGTGTTTGTATGGCTTAGGGCCTATGGACATTGTTAAAATAATGACGAAAACTACACTAAAAACTGTTGAGAAATGAACCTAGAAAAGCCTATTGAAAACTTGATGAAATGACCTATAACTATCCAGTTTGACCATTACCTGAATAAAAAATACCACTAGACAGTAAATGGCAAATATTTGAGAAATAATTATGGAATAAATTCAAGCATAATATACTTTAATTTTTGGCAATTCCAATACTTGAAAATACTATTGAGAATTTACCTAGTACAACCTAATTATAGCCATACCAGATCGGGCTAAAATTTAACTATATAATAAAATATATAGCTGATTATTTTTCGTTCTTAAATATTATAAAAAATTAATTTGTGAAGGAATGAACATAAATTGAGTTACATGGCCCATTAGTTAGACACCCACTAGGTGAGTTGATTGGTCAACTTAGGGATTTTAGCAACTGTTACACTGTCTAATTTTTAGTTAGGGCCGGTATAGCAGCCTAGGTCCATATTGGGACCACTGTACTAGTCTGTTGGATAGACAATTGTCTACCTTCACCATTTAATGCCAGTTACTTAATTACGCAGGTGCAACAGTGTAGGTCTCGGAGGGCCACTACACTATTCTATTGGACAGACCAGTCTACTAGGCAGACCTAGTTATGCCATCACTGATCCTCAATTAGGTTGGTATAGTGGAAAAGGTCTTAGAGGGCCACTATACTAGTATGTTAGATAGACCACATCATGTTATCTAAACCTTAGGTGCTATGACTCAATTAGGCCAGTGCAGTGGTTGGGGTCTAGAATGTGGATCACTACATTATTTTTATCCCTTCTAGGTCCAGTCTATGTCATTGTTATCTTTTTAGTCAGGCTAGATAAACTAATAATTAAGCAACATATGAATTAAACTAGAGGTAATAAGATTTAAAATGCATAATTAGGCATGATTATTTGAATAACACTGCAAAATGTGTACTTGGGGGTATTTTGGTAATTATACATATGCAGTACTAATTGGCTTGATTGGTAAAGATTATGCATACTATCTTTAATAATAATGATTTAGAACTATGATTTGCTTAGGTTATAATGATTAAATGACTAATTTATGGACATGAACTGGTACATGGGTAATTTGGTAATTTTGCACGTAATTATTTTAAATTGAACCCAATAACTAGAATAAATTAATATTATGACAATATATGCATGGACAAACTACCTGACATGTTTTAAATGCCTGAATTCACCACTGAGTATATTATATACTTAGTGTACCTCTTTTGGTGCATAGGTACCCAAAATAGAGATGTAGCCTCATGAAGCATGCAACTAAGTTCAGAGGATAAGCAATTAAAGGTGGACTATAAATTTTGTATTGTTTTGCACTTTATGTACTTAGGTGGGAAATGGGTGTTATGTATACAAAAGACACATAATGTATTTATATAAGTACAAACTATGTTGTAATAAGCAAGTTATCAATCTTTTTGAGAATGTATGGCTTTTGTTGATGCTATGTAAGCCTGTGGCTCTAATTTGTGATTTTTTTTCATAATTATGGCTTAAGGACGGTGTTGATGTTGTATAGAACGATAATGTTAGGTTGATACCTAGGGGATTAGAAGGGTCTAGGAGATGTGAAAATGTGTTATAGAAGTGTTTGTACATGTTTAAATTTTTGGATGGTGACCTAGCTGAATTTTTAGAAAAAACATGACTAGCCTGTAATTGACCAATATTGGTATGATTAATATAGTGTGACCATAAATAATGTATAAGGATGGACAGGAACAAATTTGGAGTAAGATAGGGCTAAATATTACAGAATAACTAAAAGTTAAATGAATGAACATGGGAGAAATTTTAGGATAGGTGACCGAGAGGGAAGTGCACCACTTATTGGGTTTTTTCAAAAATCCAGTAGGGGGTGTCACAGATAGATTATTCTTTAGAGAAGCTCATAATACTATTCATTGATAAGATTGTGAAATTACATGGAGTGCTATCATTTATCATATCTAATTGAGACCTGAGGTTTACTTGAAGGTTTTGGAAGAAGCTGTATATTGCCTTAGGCACTTGACTCAGTTTTAGCACGGCATTTCATCTATAAGTAGATGGACAATCCAAGCGAGTCATTTAGTTAACTTACTTGAGTGACTTTGATAACTATGTCTTCATGATGCCTATGATGTAAATGTGTTTTATAGGTGATAAAAGATATGTTGAGAAGCTATGCTAGAGAGTTTAAAGGGAGTTGGGATCAATACCTCTCCTTAGCAAAGTTTTCTTACAATAACAACCATCAGTCAAGCTTGGCCATGGCATCTTATGAAGCTCTACATGGGAGGAGGTGTAACACCTCTTTTTTGGAGTTAACTAAATAAGAATAAGACTATAGGACTAGACTTGATTAGAGATGCTAAAGACAAAGTTAAAATCATTAAAGATATATTGAAAGTTGCTTTAGACAAATAAAAGTCATATGCAAAAGCAAAAAGATATTGAGTATGAAGTTGGTGACAAAGTGTTTCTCAAAGTATCACCATAGAATAAGGTGTTTATAGTTAGCAAGAAAGCAAAATTAAGTTTGAGGTTTATCAGTCTATATGAGATAGCAGAGCATATGGGACTAGTGGCCTATAGGCTAGCTTTAGCACTCGAGATGTAGTAGATACATGATGTCTTCCATGTATCAAAGCTACAGAGATATAGATTAGACCCTTCACATGTGTTGGCAACTAAAGAGTTGAGATAAAACTAGATCTAATATATAAAGAAGTGCTAGTAAAGATTCTAGCACATAAAGTGAAAAAGCTAAGGAATAAGACAAATCCATTTGTTAAGGTGTAATGGAGGCACCATAACATCAAAAAAGTGACATGGGAGAGTGAGGCTAAATGAAGGAATAATATGTATAGTTGTTTGATCTAGGTAATTTTAAGGATGAAATTCTGTTAAGAGAGGAAGCAATGTAACACCTGAGAATCCTGAGGTTATGAATAGTACTTTTTGGTATATGAATAGTATTTCTTCAGAGCAGGATTACACTAATGCTACTAGATGGAAGTATTATTTATAATATAATTATGGGCAAATTTGAAAAGAAAATAAAGTCACTAATTTAAAAACAAAAATAAAGTTTTTATGGTTGTGTTTATGAATAGTAACCTAGCAAAAGTTGAATCAATAATTAAAGTGTTTTTGCTCAAATTGACTTGGGAATGTCATGACTTAATACTCAAATATTTTGAATGGTTTAATGGGACTAGAATTGAAATTTTTGAGTTTCAAAAGAATTTTTAAAAATCAAATAATGCTAAAAGTGTCATTTTAAGTTGATTTTTTGAGATTTTCATATTTGGTTTGTTTGGGACCTTTGGATAACCTTATAAATGTTTAATTGGGATCATGAGGTATGTTTATTGGTGTATAGATTGGGAGGATTAAAAGAGGAAGCACAAAAAGGGCCTTAAAGAGGCCTAAAATATACCTAACTAATGGGAGACCTTAGATCTTTCTAGAAACAAATAAAGGCCCTTGATAGTGGTCATATTTAAGTTAATATAAGGTCAAAAGAAATAGAAAAATCTACCTCGCTCTCCCTCTCTCTTGGCTGTCAGGGACCATAGCCATTTTTATGGCTTTGTGAGTTCTTTCTCCTCCAAAACCCACCCATTAATCCTAACACCCAATTGAGTTAAGTTATATCTTTCTTGAGCCATAAAAATCAACAAAGAGGTCCTAGTTAAATGAATTTTAGAGTTTTATTCTCTTGGTGAATAGTAACCAAGTTGCATGTAAGTGTTTATTTTTGGTTTCTTATCATTTTTAGGGATACCTAACATAGCTAATTGAAGGTTTCTTAAGTTAACTTAAGCTTTGGATGCATGCTTGATTTTATATGGTTCATTAAGTTTAATAAAGTTTTATGTTTGTGTAAAGGAGATAAGGAGAGATTAAGGTAAGAGGAAAGAGAAGGAGAAGAAGGTTGATTAAGAAGATTTCAGTCCATTTTTGGATAAGAAAGT
>CANXYI011795819.1:0-13399 GCA_948208565.1 Hura crepitans
TTTTTGGTAATCATGTAATTTGCGTATGATACATTAAGTGGCTAAATTATGTTATATTTAGAAATTGAGTGCATAGGTACATTTTATAATTTAAATGCATGCTTATGAAGCATAAGGATATGATATGACATGTATTTTAGCCTTATGATATGGTTAAGCCATGTAATGCATATAGTGACTCTCGATAATTGGTTTTGCCTAAAATGTGGCTATGTGTGGAAAATATTCATACATGCAACCTGAGCCATGTGCACGAGTGTGTAATGGTTGATTATACTTGGTTATGGCATCAATGTGATAATAAAATGCATGTTAGTGCATATATGTGCATATAAGTCTAAGTTGGCTATATAACTCATTTTCATGTTATATAACATAGATGTGAGTTGCATGCCATGTTATATGCTATTGGCCTATATGATATGGGCATATAGTGATAAGTATGAAACTGTGATGCAAATGTTAAAATAAGCAATAATTGCTACCTTTGTTAATAATAACCATAATGGTAGAACATGATTAGTTTAGTTATGCCTACATCCCTAGATAAACCAATTTAGATGGATTGATCGATCAACTAGGATACTAGCAGTTGCTAATGTACCTTTGGGTATGAGACCTATGAGTCAATTTGTTATGCTAATGAGTACTAGCCTTAGAGCATGATACTGTGAGCCTTCGGGCATGACATCGTGAGCTTACTATCCTACATTTGATAGTTATATTAATATTAGGGGATAAATTAAACTAATAACTATTAAGGGTAATGATGAAGTAATATAACTTGTCATATAATCTAGTTTTCATGGCACGCAAATAAAGTATGATATGTGGATTACTATACTTAATGTGTGACGATCACATTCGTAAGCCTGTTATTTGTTCTACACTATATAGGATCATATATATGGTATATCACATGATTATTGCATGTTGTGTAATATGTAAGTTTTTCAACATAATGGCTATTACTAATATATGATCGATTAAATATAAGTGTGCATGTTAAATGATTACACCACTAAGCTTTATGCTTAGCACATTGCTCATTTTTGCAATGCATAGGTTGAAAAGTACAGATTAGAGTCAAAGCCTCTACACTATAAGAGACACAAAGAATTACCCTCTGGGTATATTTTGTTTCTTTTGTAAATGTATAATGATGTCATAGCATTTATAGTACTCTTGTGATCCAATAGAGGGATTGGGCCTAATTTGTGTAAATTAGTTATTTTTGTAACTTTAAATAATATATGGTTTTGTAAACCTTTAATACAATGTTTTAAAGTATATTACATGACTTGTATGATATCTATTGCTTCTGTATTTGATGGGTGCTGTTGAGGGTGCCTGAGGCTCTATTGAGATTTTGTATAATGTTTGATGAGCCTGAGGCTCCATTGTATGTGATATGTTGTTTTGATGAATTTGAAGGGTCAAAAGGACCCAGGTGGTTGAGAAATTATTGTATCATGATTATAAAAGTGTTTTCATAGTAGGTACTATTTGGGAAAGTGTCCTAGTATAGCTGTTATGCTGTCCAAATTTCAACACGATGACCCTACTAGTTACCTCATAGTGCATGCCAAAATAGTTTTCACATTTTTGCATCTTCTTAAGTTTTAAAATGTCTTAAGTAATAAAAAGTTTTAATTAGGATGGGTTTTTGTATATGGATTTCAGATACTATTATGTGTTGTCCATGTTCGCTATTCAGTCTGGTGTACGAAACGAGTGGCGGGTATCACATATTCTCTTATTCCTCAATATTGGTATCCCATGCCTTTGCCCTCATAAATTCTTTTCTTACCATTCAAGAGTTGATAACATCTGCTTCAGCTTGCATTAGGGTTGCAGGCAACTAGATTGCTTTATTTGTGGTTTAATCTATTACCCATTATAACTTTCTGGAGACATTCAATCTCACCATGTATAACACACCAATCATTCACCCCTCATTGATAGACCCTAGGTCCACCACTACTCCTCCTATCTTTTGAGGTTCCTTTAACCTTTCTTTTAGTTCTCATTATCTTTTTGGCAACATTATTTTTCTCCCATTAGATACCCTGGCTTCTAGAAGAGTATACTAACTCCTCATCACCTCTTATCTATTCCTTGTACCTAATATCAAGCTAGACTTCACCTTTCCTTTCTTATTAGAAGTTTTATTCACCTTATAATTGTCTTAAGGTCACCATTCAATATGTAGGGTTACTACCCTTTCTCCTTTTGAATGTTTCTACCCACTTTTTGCTTAAATGTCCACGTAGTTCCATCCATACCATCCACTAAGCTTGTTACTTTTCATCAAAATTATTATTAACTTCCACTTATTTTCAGTAACAATACTAACTACTTCAACTTAAGAGGAAGAGAATTATATGGAATCATAATATCATTACTTTTACCCACTATTTCCTTCTTCCAATAAATTCACATTCTCATTTCACCAACAATTTATCAACAATCTTCACTTTCCAGTAGTGTAGCATCTATCCGAACATCCTGAAATTCCAAAGGCATTCATGTATTACTACCTAAACCAGCTCTGATACTAGTAACTATAACACGGCCTGCATATTCTATAAGAAAACAAGCAAAAGATGTTACTTCCTAGAGGTCACCCATCCTTGGATTTTCTTGGACAACTTTTGTTTAACTTTTACTAAGGTTAATCCTATTTGGTGTAAAAATTTTATTTAATAGCATCAATGGTCTATGATATCCTTCTCAGGTATATGACATTCATATGCCTGGTCTTATGTCTAATTATTAGCCTAACATATTGCCTATAGCTATAAACTCCTTTTTATTCAGATATAGGCTAACATGTTAACTGTCTAGGCATGATATTACCTAATAACCCATGGTAACATGCATGAGTGCCTCTATCTATTAAAATATATCAATTTAAATGAATATAATCTTACTTGGATAGTCTTCAGCTACACTACTAGTCACCTTTACCATACTAATCGAATCTACTACCTGTATATCGAACAACAAATACACTGAGTTTACACTCAACAGTGAATTTAACCAAACATATAATGTATCATAAATTCATCCAGACACGTAAGCAAACATCCAATGATAGATTAATTAATGTCTATGCTATTACTTGTAGACTTTCCCTAGCACCTTCTAATCTCTGCTTAATACCCTACTTTCAAGCACAAACTCTATTCTAGTTATCATAGCACCCGTTAAGAATCTATTTTAGAAATGGCTTACAATTTCCTTGTTTACCATAATATATTTTATCAACCACTAACTCAAGTTTATGCCATTCGTTCTATTTTTAGTTTTATTTTGTACTTGAGACTTTGTGTATAGGCTTTCATTAAACATTAGTTTGCAATCCATTGTTAGTTAGTTTAAATGTTTTAATAGCTTATTTCATCATCATTGAGTCAGCCACACTATTATTATTCCTACTTTTTGACACTTCATGTATTTAATGTCTTATTCTGATGATATAATTCATTCAAGGGTCATAGATGATAGTCTCACCTTTTTATAACCTATCCATCTCTCTACACTTCTACCATCTATCTTATCTTACATAAGTTATTTACATCCCACCAGGGAGTCCTAAAATCACTAAGGTTTGCTAGATATCTCCTTACGACTTATCTTTCCTCTATATTGCTTTTATTTATAGGTTGTTCTAATTATTATGCTTAAACCCTAGTCCTTTCATTAATATTATTAACTCTATTTAAGTCCCTCAGTTGTTTTAGTTATAACCTTTAAAGCTTGGGAGAAACTCCTATCTACTGGATATTAGGAATTATGTTATGTAGTGGGCCCCATTTTAGGCCTCGGTAGCTGCACCTACTTGGTTCGAGAACTAGATGGCCCATATTTTGGACCTCAGTGTTTATACACGCCTTCTATCCAATAGCAAGGATCAATTCCTCGAAACCTCCCAATACCAGAGTGGTAGATAGCAAGGATTAGTCTGAGGACCTCCTAGTATCTGTAAAGGGGATAGCAAGGATTAGCCCTATAGGACCTCTCAATATCCTAGTATATCTCAACATACTCAACATATTAGGTGGATAGTGGGGATTAGCCCCAGAGGACCTCCCAAAATCCACAGTCATTAAGTGGGTAGCAGGGATCAATCCGTAGATCTCCCAATACCTAGAGCATATGGGCTGGAATAAATACTAAGTGGATGTACTTGCCATATATAGGCTAAAATCTATTTAAACTCAGCCTTTAATAGTTGCTAATCCCTAGTTAACCAATCAACCTATCCAATGTATACTCACCCAATGACCAATATCCATATTATTTTATCTTTATAGCCATTGCTCATTAATTTCATTATTAAATATCCATAATGGGAACATTACCCGAATTTTATTAATCTGTTGATTTATGATTTAGTCTATTCAATCCATGTTATTCCAGTTTCTTTTTCTTGTACTAGTATATGTATTTTTACCTCACTATCTTTTGCCTCAGAATGTTTTATTCTCTTATTCCACGCTATCTCTTTACTTTGTTGTAAGATGATAACTTATTTTTCCATGTCCAATATTTTATCATTATTTTACTCTTAGGATCTTGAGGGTACTTTATTACTTATAATAATTGTTGTTAATCGCGGTGTATTATTATGATACTCTTTGGAACCAATATACCATTTAATTACCTTTAATGCCTTATCAAATATACTTTCACATTTATACCTGAATTACACAAAAGCATCATTTATTTATTCAATCAACTTTGTCCATTCATAAATTATGCAATAACAGTATTGTATCTTGTCATACGCTTTTATTCTTCAACACTTTTGGAAGGGCATCTCTATTTCAAGCATTGTATTTTTGACTTAATCAATTTATAACTTTTCTCCTTTACTAGTCATCTTTAATTACTTTTTCTACCTTTTTATGTCAATCTTAACATTAGATTACATTTAACATGCCATCTAACATAAGTTTACACTTTCAGTCTCTTGTCACAAAATCACTATTCATTTGGTTAGTTTATGGGTAGATTACTATTCATTTGGTAATTTCCTTTGCTATTCCTTTAGTCATTTTCTCATTTTCCTCTTATCCGACACTATTTCACCTTAAAGTATTCCATATCACCAAACATTTCTTCTACATTGTCATATCTAATTACCATTCCTAAAACAAATTCTTAGGTACTATACATCAATTAAATTCTTAAACTTACACTTAACATTATATACTATAATTGTTATATACTATATCTTTACATGTCTATCTCACACATATTACTCCTACATCATGAATTATCACATTTTGGTCTATAACCATGCCCCTATCTCATGTCACTTCCATGTCATAGTTCATATTACCATCCTAATATCCCATGTATTCATGTTATACACCTATACACATGCCATGACATACATTTGATCATACATACGTCACATATTGCCACCTACTTTTCATGTCTAAAACACATCCACATCATCTTATATACTCTAACTACCCATCCTAGCATGCATAGCACTTCTTAATCACCATACACACATACACTACTACAACTTCCATACACACATACATACCTCTAATGTTACATTTCTCTAAAATACAAAGCATGTTTTAGCTAAATTCATTTATAGTGGGCTCTTAGTCATGTTGAAGCCATTCTAGAACCATCAATTCCTTCTTCCTCCATTAATTCCTCCAAATCACTACAAACATAATGGTTTCATACTTAGAAAATTTCTACAAAAATCAATATAACTCCAAACTGAGATCTATCTTCACACATAACATCCCCGTATCAAATACCATAGATTTAAAATATGAAACTTAAGAAAAATCCATGTACTCACCAAAATGGCACTTTTCATCAAGTGCTCATTTCTCACTTTCTAGGCATTCGTTTCCATTTTTATCAATTAGATTAGCTTTTAGAAGTCATAGAGGTCAAGATCCATATAAGGATTATGGGATTTGGTGGTGTGTGGAGGGAGAAATGAAGAAAAAAGAGAGGGAGAGGAGAGAGAAAGTGACGTCGGCCACCATGGGAGAAATGGGGGAGAAGATGGATTTTGGCACATGTGGCACTCCTACATGTGCAAAACAATTTATAATAGATAAGTGGATGGCCCAGATTGTGCCACATATCAATCTAATGGCATGTTTTAACTCGATTTTCTTTTAAATTTTAGAAATTTAAAATAATTTCTTTGGACCTTCAAAAATCATGATTCTAGTGCTAATAATTCTCAATAATGTCCATTAAGGGTCCCATAAAATTTCAAGTCAAAATTCCTTCGAGAGCTAAGGTTACTATTCACTCTCGTAATTCAAAAATTTTGAAGAAATACCAAACGACCTCAAAATATTAAAATTCCTCTCCAATAGACTCATTGGGAGTTTTGACCTTAAAGGTATGATATCTTCGAGTCCATCTGGGCACTTTACGGAGCTATCCCAGCACAACCTCAATTGAAGTCACTATTCACTAGCTCTCAGCCCGAAATGATTTATTAGTTCTGCTAAAATTTTTAATTCACTTATTTTCATCATTTTCTCAATCGGACCAATAACCCTTTTTAACTACTATGTGGCCCTTCAATGTCTTGGATGACACTGTATTGAGTTCAGGGGTACTTTTCACAAAATGATGATTTTTCAGGCATTACAGTAGGAGGTAGTATAAATTATTTAATGAATTATAGTGCAATTTGACAAGCATTTAAGGTCATATAAGAGGTTAAAAGTCAAAAACAAAATCTAGATTATGGTTAACAATGAATAGTAAACCATTCAGGGTTGAACCAAAAATTCAGAAAATGTGCTCAAAAAAATTCAAAACTAGCACATCCTAGTACTAAAATAATCTAGGGAATATTAAAATCATGTGACTCAAATTTTTACGACATGGGATCTATTTGCAAAAAAATTAGGGAAATAATTTCAAGAAAATGAATATATATGAAATAATATGGTGGAATTTTGGTGTTGGGATCAAATAAGGCCATTGGATCAAATAGTAGCATGAAAGACCTTGGCCATCTAAGTGTAATATGAATTAAATGATGTAAAAATTGATTAAAATATATTTTAAAGGAAATTACACATGGATTAAATCTCATCGTCCATGTGTAATGCCTTATTTTTAATCTTAGCCATCCATCTCTCATATAAATATGTGAATAATAATACAATATTCATTTATTTTCAATCAATATCTCCCTCTCCTTCCCCTCCATGGTTGAATTCCATCTTTATTTTTCCTACCATTTCTACACCTTATTTTACACAATAATCATTAAATACTATAATTAAGAGGTAACTGCTTTTACTTTATTATACTAGCTTCCTAAAAATGTATGGAACAAGAAAAGGATTGGAGGAAAGAAAGAGATCATAGAAAAGTGTTTGAGGTCATTCTCATATGGGTAAGTGATTCTTAAACCATGTAAATTAGGAGAATTAATTAAAGTATTTAGGTTATAATTTATATGTATATGATGAAATTATATGGTTGATATTATTTTTATGGAACTTTCATAAGGAATATGGTTATGGAGTTAATGGAACTTGAAGGATGGATGATGGAATGATGAAAGCAAAGATGAAGGTTGAGTGGATTTAAGCTAATAAGGCATGCATATTATAATCCTATAGACGGTTACATTTAAAAGTGTTATGAGAAAGTTTTATGTGGAGTTAAAAATTCTTACAACATAGACTATTTAGATAAATTGATGGATTAAAAAATGTAAATTCTACTCATCGTAGATAAATTAAAGCCTTGAAAATAAATTTTTAAACCTTAAATACTAGTAAGGCCAAAACTTATATGGAAAGAGGAAAGTACTAAATGAGTGCTAATGAAATGAAATGAACAAATTAAATAGTGGTTGATAAATAATGGGACATGGAAAGAACCATATATAGTGAGAATTGAAATATTTATAAGTAAAAATCAAGTTTAGTTAGAAATGATATATGAGTAATAATGAAATCTTTTTTTAGTGTGATTAGATAGTGTTATGTATTATGCATAGATATAGATCTTAATAGGAAATTGCATAAAAATTTAGTCTGTATGTGCACATTTACTAAGAAAGACATAGATGATGAAAGATTAGGGTATATTGGTGATCATAAACAACATCTATAGAATAAGAAGAAAAGGAATTTTATGTTACAATAGCTAAACCTAAATTTAAAGAACTATTTGAATAGATGTTATGATAAAATACATAGGTACAAAGGAACTTATTGATAGAATAATTATTAAAGCTATACAAGATTCATAGAGATGTATGTGTGTATATAATAAAATCGAGTAAAAAAATATGTACTACATAAAGGAACATAAATATATCATTAAGAACAAGGAGATAACAAAGAAATAATGTAATATATATATATATATATACATAATTTTTTAGGTTGGCATGCAAATTGAGGTAGCCTAAAAACTATTTTATCGATGAAATTTGGCCACGAAAATTTACGAGCATGTAGAGGGATTAAAATAGGAATTTTGAAACAAATGGCATAATTTTTTGAGGTCCCTATAATTTTTAAAAATTTCCCAAAGTTCCTCTAAAAATTGTGTCATTTCGAGATGGTTCAAGAGGTCGCAAGACCCACCCATACCAAGCCAGCTGGCCTAAGGGCCATGACATATGGCAAGACATGATAAAAAGTGGAAAAATCAACTCATAAAAAAGAAAACATTTCTTTCGCTTTGTTGCTGAAATTAACGCCAGCTTTAGGGAACTCCTCCATTTTAATCATCTTCCTCAGCCTATTATAAAAGACTACCACCACCTAAAATCACTCTTATACGTTAAGGAAATTCTAGAAAAATAATAGAGGCAAAAAGAGCTCTCATAAATTAATTTAAATTCTCTAAAGTTCCAAAGGTTAAAAGCAGTCTAACAAGTGTATAAAGTGAGCTTCTATGGCTTTTTCTTAGATTTTCTTGGTTGTTCTTAGCTATAAATGGTAGTTTAGGATGCCTAAGGTCTAATAGGATGTGTTTGAATGGTTTTTAAGGGAAATTGATCGACAAATTGCTTTAAAAAGGGAGAAGAAAGCTACTATGAGGGGCTAGATTTGAGGCTTTAAAGGCTTGTGTTGGTACCAATTCCATCTCCTTATGTTTAAGGTATGTGAACTTAGGCATTTGCCTTATGCCTTGTAGTTTTAGGGTTGGAAATCCATTTTAGGATTGTAAATGAATAGACTTCATGGATAAATACATGAGTTTGAATGGCTGAGAGGTAGTGGGTGAAGTGTAGTGTGTCTATAATGCTTGATGGCTTGGTGATAAGTTTTAGCCTTTAAATGTGATGAATCATGTGTTTTGTGGTTTAGAAATGGTAAGGTAAGCATGAGAAGTGTAAGCACCCGAGAACATTGGCATGTATTTGGTGTGTGCTCAATGCTTGATCAATGGAATAAAATAATGGTTAAGGCTTTTGAAGCATGTATGTGTATATATGGCATCTTGAGATAGTTTGAGTATTGTTTAAGTGGTGATACATGGATATATGTATATGGTCAAGTTGAATGTTGTGTAATTAGGCCTATAATATGTATCTAATGATAGTTTGGGATGTAATTGGCTTAACTAATGTGTGAATGAATGGGAATGAACTTTGGCTGAGACATGTATTGTGATTAAACTTCTTTTAAGTGGCATGATAATGAACTTTGATGAAAGGATAATACTTAGACATGAACTTGAATAAAATGGCCTAAAAGATAGCTTAAATTGAACATGAAATGTAACCTTATAATATACCCAAATTGTGCCTAGAAAGGCTAGGAGTATGTGTAATAAAGCTTGAGTAAATAAACCTTTTTGTGCCATAATTGGCTAGGTATAAATTGAATAAATATGTAAGATAAAAGGAATGTTTGACATGTAGTTTAAAAAAGCAAGGAAAGTCCTAAGAAATGAACTTGAACATTAACCTAAAATGAGACTTGAAAATGACATGAAAATTAGCTTGTAATGTGCCTATAATATGTGCCTTTAAGGGCTATGATTTGTGATTGTGTATAATGGCAACAATGCCTATGTTTTTGCCTTGTGAATGGCCTAGTAAATAGATGGCTTTAGGCCTATGGAAAATATGAATTAAATGGTAAAAACTACATTAAAAAAACATTAAGAAATGGACCCAGAATTGCCTATTGAAAATTGATGAAATGACTTATAACTGTCCAGTTTGACCATTATCTAAACCAAAAATGTCACTAGACTATAAGTAGAAATTACATGAAAACTAATGATGGAATAAAATCAAGCATAATATACCTTAAATAATGGCAATTTACAAAACTTTAAATCATTATGAAAATTTACCCGGTACAACCTAATTATGGCTATACTAGACCAGGCTAAAATTAACTATGTTGTAAAATTAATATCTATCTATTTATCACTTAAGAATATTATAAAAGGGTAATTAGTTAATAAATCAACATAAATTGAGCTAATGGCCCATTAGTTAGACACCCACTGGATGGGTCGATCGATCAACTTAAGGATTTTAGTGGCTGCTACACTATCTGATTTTTAAGTAGGGTTGGTACAGCGATTTAGGTCCATTTTGGGGCCCCTGCACTAGTCCATTAGATAGACAACCATGTGCTTTTGCACACCTAATGCCATTCACTTGATTTTTATCGGTGCAGTGGCATAAGTCCTAAAGGGCCACTACACTAGTCGATTAAATAAACCAGTCTGTGACATCTTTGATCTTTAAATAGGGATGGTACAGTAGCCAAAGTCTCGAAAGGCCACTATACTAGTTTGTTAGATAGACCACATCTTGTTTTTTGCACCTTTAGTGCTATGACCTGATCAAACTAGTGCAGCGGTCAAGGTCTAAAATGTGGATCACTAGATAGTATTTTAGTTCCCTCTAGGTCCAATGTATTGAAGTGTCGCCTATCTAATTGAGCCTATTAATTTAATGAAATAAATAACCTACAACACTGATAATGGCAAATAGTATTGAATTTCCTAGATTTTGACATAATTAAGTGAATAAATAACCAGTGCACATGAAAAATGGTATTTTGGTAATTTTGCGTGTATAACATGAACTGGCCTGATAAAATGAGTGACTTGAATATTATTGATGGAAATGGCCTATATTCATAATTTAGTTGATTTTTAAATGACTACATGAGCAATAAAATTGTAGGGATAAGAATAGGGGTATTTTAGTCATTTGATAGAAATATTTAAACATTGGTATAATGTTTTTGAATTAATTACTATTATCACTGATAATGGCAGCTATTAATAAGATATGGAATTTTAAGATAGTATTTGAAAGAATAATTAATAAAGGTATACAAGGGTAGTGTGGTGATTTTGATAAGTGTATTCTAATTATTGGCATAATAACCTGAATGAATAATTGACATTGTCACTAAAGATATGCATGATAATCTAAGTGACATGTTTTAAATGATTGAGTTCACCACTGAGTATTATATACTCAACGTAACTATTTTCGGTGTGCATGTAATCTTTTTTAGCAGATAACCTCATAGTGCGTGCAGGTAAGTTCAGAGGACAAGTTAGAAGGTTATATCTATATAGTTTATAGTCTTGCACTCATGTACATAGCTAGGATATGGGTACCATATAAAAGGTTATATGTATAATGTGGTCTATGTTTTATGATTATCAAACTATGTGAATGTGTGGTTTTGTTTACTGAATGGATATGGTATGTGAGCTTCAGGCTCTACATATGTGATTGTGTGATTATGGCCTGAGGCCTATGTTGATGAACTAATAGAATGATAATGCTAGGTTGATTATTTGGGGGACCAAATGGGTTCAAGAGATGTGAAATGAATTTATAGAAGTGTTTTTACAGGTTGATATTTTTGGGTAGTCACCCGGATAGCTGTTATGCTGTCGATTTTAAGAAAAAAAATTTGAGGAGTCTATAAAGGACCATTTAGGGTATAGGTGGACTTGTATGACCCTAAATTAAGTCTATAAAATGATAGAACAAGTTTTAGAGTTAAACTGAATCAAATAATAGGAATTTGATAGAAGTTAAACAAATGAATGTAAGGAAATGTCAGGATAGGTGACTTAGCAGGAGGTGCACCGCTTATTAGTTTTCTTCAGGAACCCAGTAAGAGGTGTCACATTTGGTGGGATCAGAGTATAGGTTTAATGTTTCTAGGTTGTGTAGATGAGTGCAACTGTCTAGGGTTATATTCCTTTGAACTGTCACACTGCACAAAGCTGATAGGTTAGTCCTTTTGCAATAAAGATATGGCTAATTAAGTACTCGAATGAGGGGCTAAGGAAGTGGCTAGTTTTGCACCCATAGCTGTATAGAGGGGTAGGCAATGCATCAATACTTGAACCCAATGATACTGCACAGTAGCCATAGCCATGAGTATATAGTCAATAACAAGTAAAAACATTTCCTACTCTAATTACATCAGATAGTAAACTTGCTCAGGCATACTACTATTACTGCTAATCCACCTCCACCGCTAGCTCCTCTATTGAAAACCTATTTAGAGAGGTTGAAAATGGGAGCTATTGACTTCTAGGGAGAAAGGAAAGAGGATGAGGTAGCCAAAGCTGAGCACTAGCTAGACAGAACATTTAAGATTTTTAGAGCAGCTGAAATGTACAGAAAAAGAAATTATCAATGTGTCTCTTATCTTCTTTAGGAAGAAGCCTATAATTGATCAGGAAGAAATACATACCTAAATTATAGAAGGATAAAAAGAGATAAGAATTTTTTAACTCGAAGTAGGGAAGAAAGACAGTGTCAGAATATGAGAAAGATTTTGCAGTACTGGTGGCAACTACATATGATATGAAAGAAATGACATAAGAGAATAGGGACTTCATCTAGAGGAAGAGGCAGTTCACTGTGGGATCATCCAGTGCAGGGTTAGTGGATAATACAAAAAGAAGAGAGAGACAATCTCAGCCTAGACCCTAGTCTCAATCAAGGTATCAGGGGCAGAGACCAGCACAGTCCTAGAAATCTATACAAGTCTCTACAGGTAGGCTTCTATTGCCTCCTCAGCTAATAGAGCTTCTAGCATAGCAGGTGGTAAAAATGGATCCCCGACATGTAATACTTGTCAGAAGAGACATTAGGGGTAGTGTAGACTAATTAGAAGAGGAGAGTGTTTTAATTATGATGCCAAAAACCATTACAGAAGAGAGTGTCCTCTAGTGAGTCATGAATATCAATTTTTTACTATTTTGATTGATCTATCACTCTATGAGTTGATATGATACTAAGAATGGATTGGCTGACTGAGCATTAAGCTATAATTGAATGTAGACATAAGTAATTAACCCTTTAGACTATAAAGGGCCAGACAGTGATAGTGGATGGTGAGAGAAGTCTTTTAAA
>CANXYI011795862.1:0-12807 GCA_948208565.1 Hura crepitans
ACCACCTTAGATTACAGTAGGGAGTTTATCTCATAGTTTTGATTAGTAAATTATATTCAGGAATCTCTAGCCAAAGCAAAGTGCCATGTGTGAATGTGATTCACCAAAGGCATTTTAGGAATAAAGGTGAAATTATAAGAACAATATATTCAGGACTTAATTAGACATACTTAGTTAAGCTATGAGTTGACACAAGTTCGCACTTAAAATTGGATGAGATAAAATATGGTAAAATGAGTTTATTACACCGTAACTATATATGGAAGGGTTCAGTCAAACCACTTGAGTTTTTAGCACTTGGGTACTTAAGAAACATAGCTAGATACCTCTCTTAACTTGTATACAAGTGATATATCAAATAGTGAATTGAAATTGATTTAATGACATTAAATCTATAGAGTCCTAGTTAGACTAGGACTTTAATTCACTATGTACTATCAAGCTATTCTGGAAACCTATAGGGTCACACACAAAAAAGGAGATTGAGGAAGATTTAATGAGATTGAATTTTCTAATGATATGAGATATCATTGGAAGATCAATTAAGAAGAAAAAAAAAGAGCAAATGGGCTTGGGGTCCACTTACAAATGAAAAGTCCAAAAAATTAAGGTTTTTAGAAAATCAGGGTTTTTAGACTTAGGCCTTGTTGAGTCCAAAATTTTAATTATTCTTGCATTTGATTTTTTATAGGCTTTTAAAAGGTTTTAAAGGCCTTAAATTAGAGTAATTATTAATCCAAAATAGGGCCTAGGAGTGTCACATAAGATTAATGAAAGTGGGGCCAAAGTAGATTGTACATAAGCCCATTAAAAAGACTTATACACATAGGATAGAAAGAGGCCCAATTGATAGGTCTATTCTAGTCCAACTTAAGATAGATTTTAAGTGTTAAAATCTGACTTAAATAGGGTTTATTTATGATATAGATAAACCTTATTGCAGTAGCCACCATAAAAAGACATTCTGCTATAAAATTTTTGCATATAATAATTAAAACATAAGTTTTCTTCTTATTCTTTCATCCCTTTGTAATGCCTACTAGCATTTGGAATTACCTATTGATCTCTTCTGAAAACTTCTTGTGTGGATTACCTTGAATGTGTTCCTTAAAGAGGATCATTGTGGTTTGTAACAACCTAGTGAGAAGAACTCATGAAAGGAATCTGTTGTCATATTTTTATAATAAATCACAAAACGCTAGTAGATTAAACATTTAGGATGAATTCTAAATTATTTAGGTTTATTATCATTGCTTATTTCTCTCAAAATTTTAATTTTTCCACTGTGCATGATTAACAAATAAAAGGAAGTTTTCAAAATATCTAATTCCTTAATCCTCAACTAGTGATACCCGAATCTCATATTAACTTTAGAGAACATGCTGACACCTCTAAGTTGACAAAAAAGGTCATCAATTCTTAACAACATGTGTTTATTCTTGACTATCACCTTATTCAGCTATCTATAATCAATACACAGTCACTTTCTTTTTAATAAAGAGTACTGGAGGTCCCCACGAAGAAGTTCTTAGCCTTATAAAGCCTTTATGTAACAATTCCTACAACGGCACCTTTAGCTCCTTCAATTTTTAAGTGCCATCTGATATAAAGTAATGGATGCTAGAGTAATACTAAGATATACTTTAATCTCAAAGTCAAGTTCATATTCTAAAGGTAACTATGGTATCTCATTGAAAGCATATCAGGGAATTCTGACACCACTGATATCTGACTAAGGCTCATTTTAGTCTTGTTAGTATCAATTACATGAGCCAAGTAGGCTTTACATCCCTTTTAAATTAATCATCAAGCTATTATAGCTGATATGACATTAGGCAAGGAATTTTGTTCACCCACTATTGTCACCTCTTTTTTATCGGCTATCCTAAGGGTGAGTCTCTTCTATTCATAATCAACTACTGCCTAATGTTTAGACAAATAGTCCATACCTAGAATGACATTGAATTCATTAAAGGGAAGTTCAATAAGATCAGCAAGGAATACTTAGTCTTAGACTGCTAGAGGATAATTTCTATATATTCTATTTACTACCATGTTTTGCTTAATGGGATTGCTAACTAGGATATCTATTCCATAGGTTTAGGTTCTAAACCCTTATCTCATGCTTATATGGTGCAGATATATGAATGAGTGGATCATGGATTTATCAATGCCAAAACAAAAGCATCAAATAAAGAGAAGTACCAATAATCATATTAGGAGCCTCATCTTTTTCTTGAGCCTGAATGGCATATTAGCACACTGGTGCTCGAGCCTTTGATCTCATTCTTGAACTTGTGCCTGGCTTATCATTCTTGGTCTCTTTCTAGCCTTTGTTAGGTGCTAGAGATGAGGCTTGAAACTAAGTAGCATCTGCTTGTTTCTTGGGCTAGTCTCTCTGGTAATGATCTTTGGATCCATATATAAAGTAGTCCTCTCATCAGGCCTACCAATATACTCGCTAATGCTTCTTATTGCATGTCCCACATTCTAGTGGAGCATTCCACATCATAGATCTGGGCATTAGTAGCCTACTTGGGAGCTTAAGGCCTAGACTAAGATCCTCGACTAGAGCTTAGTGCCTGACTCTTTCTTTGGGACTGCTGTGGAGCCTAGGCACCCTTTTGGTTCTTACCTGCATCAGGTGCTGCGCTATCTTACCCTATTTTAAAGGGCCTTTTCTTTTGGAAAATCTCCCTATTTTCTTTCACCATTTCCTCCATGGCATAAGTTATTAACACTAGAGAGGAGAACTCTTAGATCTTTGAGGTAGTTATCTGCATCCTCAGCTCAACATTGAGGCTTTTCTCAAACCTCTTATAGTGTTCCTCCTTAGTGGGTATGAACTTCTCTGGATATTTGCTCAATCAGGTGAAGTTCTTTTCATACTTAGACACTAGCCTCTACCCTTGTTTTAAGTCTAGAAATTCTTATATTTTCTTATCCAGGTATGTCTTAAATATATACCACTTTTTGAATTCTTAGATGAAGAAGTCCTGGGTGATGTCCACTGCTACCTTCCTCTTCTTAGTGGTATCCCACCAATGGAAAGCTTCTTTTTGAAGAAAAGAGGTACAACATTTTAGATTTTCTTCTAGAGTACACTCCAACTACTCTAAAATTCTAATTTTATACTTTAACTAGTACTCAGTCCTAGTAGCATCATCCTCTGCTATCCTTGCAAAATCTAGAGCTCCTATTTTCTTCACCCTCTTTAGGTATGTCTTTTATAATGCTATAACCTGTAGGGGTTATGCTGCAGCTAGTGGTGATAATGGAGCAACTGCTGCAGTAGTGTGCCTCAGCAAATCAACAATCAATTGTAGCAATGTCGATAAGCATATGTTTGTGCCTAGCATGCTACATTACTCGACACTGGAGTGGCTAGACACACTTTAGGTCCATAGATGGTGATTAGTGCATGGTTAGCCACCTCTTCCCCTTATTCTTGTAGGGTTGACTCACTCATCGCAATTCACTACAAAAGAATAGATAATTAGCCTTGTATAATGTAGCTTTACTTGACAAAAAACTATAGACCATGGGACTCATGTATACTATGCCTAGGAATTCCTAAACCCACTCTGATACCACCTAATGTAACACCCCTTACTCGACCCATAATTAAGATGCTACCTTTTTAAGAGTCACCCATACTAAATCTGCTCCACCTGGCATTCATTTAACTTTTATTGACTTAATAGCCTAGTTATTGATCTAATTATATATTATTGTCTTCTACTTATTTTATACTACTCATGATTACAATTAATTGCAATAACCATTTTATCAGGTGTTTGATATTTTATAAAAATTTTGGTAGTATAATGGCTATCTGGGTGAAAAACCAAAATTTTTAACCTGTAAAAAAGTGCATCTATGATCATATTCAATCATCTCACACATCCTGAACCCTTCTAGTCCCTTAGATGCTTATCTCAACATCAGACAATTATACACATAAGGGTCTCAGACCCATACATCATCAACAACATGTATGCATAATTATATCAACATATATACATATCACTTGTTTTATCAGTTACTGACCAACATGTAACAAAACATAATACTTAATCATTTACATGACTGGGCTCTAACCCCTGTATATACATGAGTGCCCTCTAACTATTAAGAAAAAAGAGAACCAAAAATTATACCTAAGGAATTTGACGGCTACACTATAACTAGAGTGTGAACATCAGATACTATCTTCTACCAGCACATCAGAACATTGACACACTAAGTATACACTTAGTGGTGAATTTAATGTAACATAAATTGAATCATTAAGACATGCAAGACACATAATACAACCCTTTTTAATTAAGTATGCTTAATACATATAGTCTCAATTATATGTGAGTCAAGCTATATTAAATTCAATTAAATTATATGACATTACTCATATTAATTACTCATCATACCACATTCTTATTTCATCTAATTAAAAATGTAAAGTTCGTCTATAATATTATGTCTTTATGCCTTTTTATGTTGTTTAGGCCTATACTGGAGAGACTATGCTTTTAGACATTGGATATAGGGATCTAAGTTGTGCAGTGGCTCACATTTTAGACCTCGATAGCTACACTTATGCATCCACCCAATAGCAGGGATCAGTTTATAAGAACCTCCTAATATTGGTATGAAAGGGATTAGTCTAACTAGACCTCCCCAAAAATGGGGATAGCAGGGTTCAACTCTATGGTGTAATGGTCATAAGTTAAGGCTCCATGAATAATAATTTTGAGGCTTGAAAAGTGTGCCTGGAGTGTCTATTCACCTTCACAAAGCTCTAGGCAGGGTGTACTAGTCATGAAATTTTTGAAAAATGATAGAAATGACTTAATTTAAAGATTTAGCAGAACCAATAAATTATTTTAGGCTATAATATAAAGGTTTATAGGCTTAGATGGATTTGAGCTGAGAATGACCTGAGATGTATTCAGATAGACTTGAAAATACCATATCCAAAAGGTAAAATATTCCCCTCAGTACATTAGTGAAAGAATTTTTAAATTCTGAGGTTATTTGCTACTTTTTCTCAATTTTAGGTTTTACACATAAATCGAGGCAATTAGTTAACTATCTTATCTAGAGAATTTGGCTATAAAATTTTATAAGCCTTTAAATGGGACTAATCGAGGGTTTTTAAAACAAGCATGATGATTTTTGGAGGTTCGAGTGAATCTTTAAAATTCCCTAAAGTTTCTACTAAAATAGAGTATTTTTGGATGCTCAGGTGACATGTGTCCCCACCTCAGCCACTATATATTCCCTCCTTATACCACTTAAGCCTCCACTTGGCATAAGCACCTCACCCCTCCACTTTTCTTACTTTTCTTCTTCCTCTCATTCTCGACAACATTTGCACTTTCACTGCCTCATTTCCATGGCTTCTCATGCCTAAACTAGCCACTAATTCACACCAAAAATCTCATTAATAAGATGCAAATTGACCCTTAAAGAGGTTGGAAGCAATAGGCAGCCATAAAACTTAAGAAAAATCCAAGAGTCCTTAAGTGCATACAAAAGGTCCTATAGAAACCAATTACAAGGGTGAGTGTTTTTCATTCAATTTTAAAATTTTTCCTAGGTGATTTTATTGTCTTAAGACCTCTCACATTTATGGAATTCTAATTAGAGGACTATGGAATTTTTGGGGAATTTTCTAAGCCATGCCGTGGCTATATAGGTAGGAAGGATATTCAACGGAAACCAAGGAGTTAAAGCTTCCAAAGTGATAGGAAAGGCTTGAAATTGAGAAAGGTATGTGAATTTAAAGTATTTGAAGCATGCCATTAGAATTCATGAGCAAATTATGTAGGAAACTTGTATGGAAGTTGTGGTTTTAGTGGTTAGTAAGTAGGTAATGATATGTTATGCTTACATTTAGGTTTATACCATGTTAAATGAATGATTTGTATGCTGAATTGGTGGAAATAATGATGGAATGGTTATGGCCTCACTTTGGTTGAGAGGTTGGTGTGTGTGTGTGTTAAGTGTATGGCTTGAATTAGGTGGAAAGGTGGTGGTTTCTAGTGTGTTTGATATAGAAATGTATGAAATATACATGTGTATTGTGAAAAATAAAAGTTTTGTTATTATGCCTTAGTTGGCTAAGAGGTTGCCTTGAGATTTAGGCTAGGCATATGGCAAGTTAACATGAGACATTGTATAGGAATTAGCATGTTAGGGTGGCATTATAGCTATATATAGTGAAATTAATGAAAAAGGCTTGTGTTGTGTGTGTGCTTGGTATGGCCGAGGCATGTATAAGGTATGCCATGGCTTAGTTTTCATGATAGGTGCATAGTGTATGTATATGCATGCTTAAATGATGCCATTTTATGTGTATGTGTGATTGAATATGAAGAAAAGCATGTATATGGCTATTGACGAGTATTGGGCGAGAGGTATGTGTGATAATTTTTGCATGATAAGCATTTTATGGCATGGCATACTTGGCATAAAATGTGTAACGTGAACTTTACATAGGATAGGTGAATATGTGTGCATAATGAGATATGGAAATGGATAAGTGTTGGTAAGACATTTAAGGTTAAAATATAGTTGAAAAAGGGACTTAAAAATGGATTAAAATGAAATGGTAAAATTGACCTTAAAATAAAACCTTTAATGGTTTGTAATATGACCTAAATTATGAACATTTTGTGAGGGTCCTATGAAAGGAATTTAAAGCCCTTTTTAAGGTCATTTGGTATATAAAATTTGAGGTGCTTTAGGCCTATGATCATAAATGAAAATTAGTGTAATTGGCTAAGGAATGGCATGAAAAAGACCTATAATGGCATATGCAAAATCTAAAAATGGCCTATAACAGTCTATTAAAGTGACCTAAAAACTTATGCACAGTGAATGGTTTTGAACATGGACATAATTGGGTTTAAAATAATGGCTAACACTAGACTTAATGTGAACTTAATTATGCCTAAGGTAGTGACCTAAAATGTCTTAGAAAAATAGACCCGTAACTATCCGGTAAGACTAAAAATGACTTATAACTATCCATGTCAAATCTTGATTATCAAAATAATCTTATAACTATCTATTTTTCACTTGTAGATATTATAATATGATGATCAATAATTAAATGGACATAAAATAAGGTCAGATGTCCCATTAGTTAGACACCTACTAGATAGGTTAACCGACCAACTTAGGGATTTGTAGTTGTTAGATAATTATTGTGATTCTTTGGATATTGGGAGTTCTACAAACTAATCCTTGCTATCCTTTGGAAGTGCCAAATATTGATGATTATCTAGATATTGCAAGGTCCGCGTACTAATCCTTGCTATCCACTGAAGTTTCTTATTGTGATTTTTTGATATTGGGAGGTCTACGGACTAATCCTTGCTATTAATAATGTGATTAGTGGTTGATTTGTTTGAGATAGTGGGAGGTATATGGACTAATCCTTGCTATCTCCTGTCTGGTATTGGGAGGTTTAAGTGAGCAGATCATTAAAATCAGACTAGGTCGGTGTAATGAGCAAGGTCCAAAATGTGGGCTATGACATAACTTTTCAGTTCCCTCTTGGTCCAGTGTCTTAGGTGTAGTCTATCTAGTCAGGCCTATTGAATTAAATTGAATTAATATACTAACTTGATTAGTGGTAAATTACTACATAATTAATTTAATTGAAATCATTATAGTGGCATTTTGGTAATTATTAGGAAAATGTGGCAAATCACTTAAATTGCATGAATTAACTGATATACCATTCACACACTGCACATTTACTGTCATATTGTTGTTGCATGTGAAAAATTTCATATAACATGTTTTAAATACCATAAATTCACCACTGAGTTTTATACTCAGCGTACTAGTGTTTTGGTGCATAGGTTGCAAAGGTAAGCAGTCCAACCTTAGAGATCGTGCAATATAGGAGCCCAAATTTTAAAGGGTATATTGAGTCTTTTTCTTTTTTTTTTTGTTAAGTTAGCACTCATGTAAATAGTGTAGGTTATGGGTTTAGCATGCTTAAAGACTATTTATGTCTGTATGTAAAAAGGATAGGTGTGATGTATATAAATGGGTGGTTTATCTATATGGTTTTCTTTTATAAGTTTTTGGTAACTGTGGGCCTGAGGCCCTATGTTATTTTGATGTGTTTATTGCTATATGATGGTGTTACTTAGGGGAGTAAAAGGGTCTAGAAAGAGGTAGAAATGTACTGTTGATATTAAAAGTGCTTTTACATGTAAAAAACATTTTTATCATGTCACTCAGGTAGTTATTGTGCTGTCTATTTTTCTATAACATGTAGAATGTCTATAAATTGAGTTTTCTAAGTCCATTATACCATGTATGAGAATGTTTAAGTGTTAATCTAAGAACCTAAACAATTTTTGATAAAGTTTTAAAATAACATATAAAAGTTAAAGAATGCACATCTGGAGCAATTCTAAGATGGGTGACTTGGCAGGAAATACATCACTTGTCGGATTTATTAGGTTGTCCGGTAGGGAGTGTCACGTTGGGTGGTATCAAAGCATAGGTTATATGTTCTTAGGTGTCTTACATAAGTGCCAATGTCTAGGGTTCTTTTCTCCATGAACTGCTACATTGCTAAGAGGCTAATAGGTTTTATTTCTTTTTGTAGTCGATCAAAATTAGTGATTAAATACCCAAAGACCAGAGAGAAAAAGTGGTTAGTTATGCCCCTACAACAATTCTGGGGGGAGCTGGCAGTGCAACTATACTAGAATTTAGTGATGCTACATAGCAACCACAACCATAAGCACAACTATAGAAATGAGAATCCCCGACACTATTATAGTAGATAGTGGATCTACTCAGACCAACTTCAGTAACTACTATTCTACCTCATGCACCAGCTCCTTTGTAGAAGACACTTTTAAAGAGAATTAAAAATATAGGAGCTATAAATTTTTGGGTATAAAATTGGATGATGCAGCATGAGTAGAGTACTGGTTAGAGGGAACCTTTAGAATTTTAGAATAGTTATAGTGTTCAGAGGAAGAGAGCTTAAAATGTAAAACTTCACTATTTCAGGAAAAAAGCATTCCATTGGTGGAATACTATTAAGATTAGGAAGGCAGTAACAAATTTCAACTAGGAGCTCTTCTTAACAGAGTTTAGAAAGAGATATATTTTAGACTCATAAAAGGATAAAAAGAGGCAAGAGTTCCTAAATCTGAGATAGGGTAAGAGAATAGTGTTAAAGTATGAAAAAGATTTCACCAGACTAATTAGGTATATAGAGGAGTTTATTACTAATGTAGAGGAGAAATGTAAGAGATTTCTAAAAGGATTGAATGTAAAACTGAGGATGCAGATAGCTAATATGAGGGTTACAAATTTTGTAGTGTTAGTAGCATCTGCATATGATATGGAGAAGATGGTACAAGAGAAGAGGGACTTCTTTTAGAGGAAGAGACAGTTCACTACTAGGCAGTCTAATACAGCCCCAGGTGGTAGTAAAAGAAAAAGATAAGCACAGTCTTAGTCTCAATTAGTGCACTAGGCATAGAGGCAGACACAATCTCAGAGATCTAGGTAGGGTTTTACAGTTAAACCTCAACCACCTCCATAAGCTACTAGTGCTCTAGGACCAACATGTAATAAGAATGGACATTTGAATTGCAATACTTCCAACAAGAGACACTAAGGGCAATGTTGGCTGAGTAAGAAGGGATAATGTTTTACTTGTGGTGCTTAAGATCATTATCAAAGAGAGTGTCCTCAGAGATAGCCAGAGGGTACCTGTACTTAGGTATTTGTAGCAGTAACTTAGAATATATGATAGAGGTAGGGTAGAGGGAATCAACCCAATGCTAGTTAGGGGATAGGATCAAAAGCTCATGCACCAGTGAGGTAATATTCTGTCAGGGCCTGAGAAGAAGCAGCAACCCTAGATGTCATTATTGGTATGTTTCAGTTATTTGATATCCTAGTTTTGGCATTAATAGACCCATGTTATACACATTCTTATATATGCACTACATAAGCACATGACAGAGGATTGAAATATGAGCATGTGAAGATAGACATTCAAGTTAGTAATCCTATAGGATAGAGTGCAAATGTGAATTGGGTGCATATTTAGTGTCCCTTAGTAATCCAGGAATGCCCATTTCCTATGGATTTGATTGACTTACCTTTTTATGATTTTGATGTGATTTTAGGAATGGAGTTGTTGTCTAAACACCAAGCTATAGTAGATTGTAAACACAAGAAGCTAACCCTCTAGATTGCAAAGAGACGGGCAGTGATAGTTGTAGGTTAGAGACACTTTTTGAATAATCTCATCTTAGCTATTACAGTAGGAAAACTTCTTCATAAAAAGTGTGAAGCCTACCTAGTGCATGTCATTGACACCAATACTTCCACCCCGAATAGATCCCAGTAGTTTTTGAATTTCCTAATGTGTTTCCTTATGAGTTGTCAGGGTTACCTCCATAGTGAGAGCTTGATTTTAAGATTGAGGTGTATACTGGTACAATTCTTATGTCCATTACCCTTATAGAATGACACCTATTGAGTTGAAAGAATTGAAGGTGAAGTTGCAAGATCTATTGGACAAGGGGCTCATTTGGTCTAGTACTTGACCTTAGGGAGCCCCTATTTTGTTTGTACAAAAAAATAGATAGGTCACTCCGATTGTGCATTTATTATAGACAATTGAATAAAGTGATAGTGAAAAACAAATATCCCCTACCCAGGATAGATGATCCTTTTAACCAGTTGAGAGGTGTAGGCGTGTTTTGCAAGATTGATTTGAGATATAGGTATCACCAGTTAAGGATTAAGAAAGCTGATATTCCTAAAACTGCTTTCAGGACTTAATATGAGCATTATGAGTTCTTATTAATGCCATTTGGGCTCACTAATGCCCTAGTAGCTTTTTCTAGATCTAATGAATAAAGTGTTATAACCATACCTAGATTAGTTTGTTGTCGTATTTATTAGTGACATCTTAGTGTATTTTAAGACTAGAGAAGAACATGAACAACATCTCAGGGTGGTGTTACATACTCTAAGGGAAAGATAGTTATATGCCAAATTGAGTAAATGTGAATTCTTGTTGAATGAAGTGGCTTTTTTAGGACATGTGGTTTCAGCAAAAGGTATTAGAGTAGACCCCAACAAGGTCAAGTAGTATTATAATGGGAACCTTTGAGAAATGTGATAGAGATATAAAGTTTTCTAGGTTTAGCTGGGTACTATAGAAGATTTGTGAAAGGATTTTCTATGATTGCAACACCTCTTACTAGATTGATAAGAAAGAATGTGAAATTTGAGTAAGATGTTAGATGTCAAGAAAGTTTTGACAAGTTGAATAAGATGTTGACAAAAGCTTCTATCCTGATTCAACCTGAATAGGATAAGGACTTTATTATTTATAGTGATGCCTCACTTAATGGACTGGGCTGTGTATTGATGCAGGAAGAAAAAGTTGTAGACTATGCTTTAAGATAGTTAAAGCCATATAAGAGGAACTACCCTGAGTATGATTTGGAGTTAGTCGCTATTATATTTACTTTGAAAATTTTGAGGCATTATCTTTATGGTGAGAAGTGTTATATCTATATAGACCATAAAGCTTGAAATATTTCCTTACTTAGAGGAAGTTGAACTTAAGGCAAAGAAGTGGTCAGAACTAATTAATGATTATGATTTTTTGATAAACTACCACCCAGGGAAAGCTAATGTACTGGCTGATGCTTTCAGTAAAAAATTCATGGTAACCTTAGAGCCATAAATGCTAGAGTATAGTATACAGGGAAAAATATGATTCTAGCTAAACTTCAGATTAAACAAGATTTCAGGCAAATGATAAAGGAAGCTCAAGTGAGGGATGAACAATTGAGACATATTATGGATAACGATAAATAAAGGAAGGGAACAATATTTGAAATAAGTGAGGATGGATATTTATATGATTAGGGTAGGTTATGTGTACCTAGTACAGATGACCTGAAGTTACAGATACTGAAGGAGGCATGTAAAGCTCCTTATTTTATACACCCTAGTGTTATAAAGATGTACATAGACTTGAAGTCTCAATGTTGGTGGTCATGTATGAAGAGAGACATAGCAGAATATATGGCTAGATGTTTGACATTCCATTAGGTAAAAGATGAGCATCAGGTTCCTTTTGGTTTGTTCCATCCTATAGCAATACCATAATGGAAGTGGGAAAATGTTATAATAGACTTTGTAATAGGGTTGCCTATGACCAAGAATAAGTGTGATGTTGTGTGGGTGATTGTTGATATATCAACTAAAATAAATCACTTTATTCCTATCAGAATGGATTACTTATTAGAAAGATTGGCTAAATTGTACATTTGTGAGATTGTCAGACTCCATGGTGTACTTGTGGTCATTATTTTAGATAGGGATCCTTGCTTCACTTTTAGGTTTTAGAAAAAACTGCATCAAGCATTAGGCACCAGGCTGACCTATAGTATAGCCTTTCACCCTTAGATGATGGACAATTAGAAAGGGGGATACATGTACTTAAGGATATGTTGCATAGCTATGCCATTGAATTTAAAGGCAGCTGGGACTAGTACCTATCTTTAATTGAATTTGCATATAATAATAGTTATCAAGCTAGTTTAGGCATGACACCTTATGAGGCATTATCTAACAAAAGATGTAGAACTCATTTATGTTAGAATGAAGTTGGGGAAAATAAGATCTCGGGAGTTGATTTGATCAGAGATGTAGAAGAAAAGTTAGGGTTATCAGGGAAAGATTGAAAGTTGCAATTGATAGACATAAATCATATTCTGACTTAAGTTA
>CANXYI011795882.1:0-13392 GCA_948208565.1 Hura crepitans
CAAACTGCTTAGTGATATAATTGAAATAACTATTGCATGAAACTATATATACATATCCATTCTAATATTGTATATTGGAATTAATCATAATTATAATAAATATAACATAATTCACACCATGTATGTGCACCATTAAAAATGAAGAAATTAACATGTTCAATAGCCTCATGATATACAAATACTTAATTACACATTTATGTACTACCTATGAGCATTAATAATGCAATTATTAGATTCTCATCTATATTTATCATTTACATAATTTAAATTGTGTAGTGTGGTAAAATAACTAGTTTACTCTAATTAAATGTATATTTTTATAATGCCCAAATTAATAAGAACATAGAACCTATGGATAAATGCTCCAAGTGTTGACCATGGCTTCTTTTAGGAATAATCCATTTGGTGTTATTCTTACTGAGATCATCTAGGGATATGATACTTTAAAGGTGAATGATTTAGATATTGTCTCGAGAAGTCTTATGCTTTTGTATGTTTATTACTCATTTCCCTCTTTTTTTTTCACTTAGAGATCCCATTTTAGGTTTTCCCCCTAGAGGATTTTTGCCCTAACTTTTGCCTAGTGTGCTTGTGAACGTGTTCACACTAATGGGCTTTATTACCCTAATTTTTGCCTAGTGCACCTATGAAGGTTTTCATACTAGCGAGTTTGCCTAACTTTTACTTAGAGGGTCCATTTTGGATTTTCCAACCTAATAGTTTCCATTTATTTTAGATACAGTTATAGGAAAAGTTAAACTTGCTTGCTATGCCTTGTGAAAGAACTTGGGTCTGATATGCCTCTAATCATCTTTGTGAGTGAAAACTTGAGAGGAAATTGGTACCAAGGAAGGTTGGATTGTATGGCTTTATGGGATTAATGCAGATGAGATTTGATAGATGTGTCCCTAGTGAAAGATTTCTTATTTTTCTCTATCTTTTCATTTTGAGCTATGTTCCATTGGTTGGATTAGGACATGTAACCTTTTACAATCCCTATCAAATCCAAAGGGAATTTTGTTTGAAATAGAGGGTGCCTCTTAAACTAATAGGTTTCCAAGGTGTAGCACTGACATGACATTTCTTTCATTCTTATCCTAATCTATGGGGACATTATTCGAGGCTAAAGAATGTGCTTAATCATAAAGGTAGCATGAATATCACAAGGATTGGATTACATGTACATCAAGAGATAACAAAACACTTTTATTAAAAAGGAAAATTAAAGGCGCATAATTTACATTTAAGAAGAAAAATATATACTTAGCTTTTTAGAGTTTAGTTACTTGTAGGATGCTTTTTACTAGAGGGTAATCTATATAGCAATGATCATGATAAAGTATTTATGATATTAATTATACTAAAACTAACCCATTTAAGCCTAGTAAATATATTAGTTGCCCCTTGATAATATCACTATTATCAATTAGCCTTTGCATGTTTTCTTGGTTAAACATTCTTTCTCATTTCCTCTAATTTCTACATGAAATGCCTATTTCCAGGTTTTCACCTCATTGAGGTGTCCTAACTTTTGCTTGAGCCACCTTTTTTGTGACACCCCTTACCCAATCTGGTCACTGTACTCAACTAAGGTGTGCATATATAACATGTTATATGAACTTAACTTATTCTACATTGTTATTTAAAACATCTCATTAAGCATGATCAACACATAAAAATATAGTTTTCAAAACTTTTTCAAAAACCAAGTTACATATTCAAAAATTAGGAATCCTTTTGCCAAAATTTTGGCAATATAACGGCTGTATCGAGGACTATCCAAAAATTTGAATAGTAACCTATAATTAAGAAAAACACTTTTATAATGTTCCACATAAAATTTCATATCTTTGTGATCTATTTGATCACTCTAATCATCATTAACAATAACATGCACTCTCAACCTTATGAAGAGACATTAGTCAAACATACATCAATTTAAAACATTTTAAAATATAGTTATAAAACAATTTACATAATATAACACACTATGGCCTAAGCCCAAGGCTAATTACATCAAACATAAGAGTGTATTTTCTAATGTCTATACATATCATAATTTAATTACAATAACAAAATATAGCAAAAGAAATATTCTTCTCTTACTTGTCTAGATGTCTCAAGGCTTAGACTAAATTGTTCTCCTTACCACCACATTGTAAACAAAATGATACATTAAGTGAATTGTTTAGTGGTGTAATCAAAATAACTATTACATGAAACTATATATGCATATCCATTCTAATATTGCATATTGGCATTAATCATAGTTATAATAAATATAACATAATTCACATCATGTATGTTCAATATTAAATATGAAGAAATTAACATGCTCAATAGCATCATGATATATAAACACTTAATGTCACATTTACTTACTACCCATCAGCATTAATAATGCAAGTATTACATTTTTATCAATATTCATCATTTACATAATGTAAATTGTGTAGTATGGTGAAATGACAAGTTTACTTTAATTAAATGTATAAGATTATTTTTATAATGCCTATATTAATAAGAACATAAAACCTATAAATAATGGGATCATCATATGTAGTGGTCCTATTTTGGACTTGAACAACTACTGTGCCAGCGTAGACTCATGCAGTGGCCCCATGGGACCTGAACAATAGTTACACTCACATAAAAACCCAAGATCATTAAATATAGGTTTTAGGTTAGACTATGGGTGGACCTGTAACCAACATCAAGCACCAAAGTGCCTATCAGTTGCTATCTATCCCTAGTTGATTGATCAACCTATCCATCTTTAGGTTGTTACTCATACGGGCTATTTTTATAATTTATTATTTTCACTATCATACCTTAATTTTATTTACTCACTTTAATCTCAAAAATTAAAACAATTTAATCCATAAAAAATATTATGTTATTTCCCCTTTTATAGGTAATTAAGCTTAATTTCATATGGCTTAATCACTCATATTTTTCATAGTATGCTTACATGCACATTTTTGCACCAAAGTATTCATTTTTCTCACTTGTAAGCATATACCATAAATTTCATGCTTATATTAAGGCTTATACGTTAATTTAAAGTAATTAGGCCATTTCGGCCACTATGTACACACTTACATTTCAAAACATGTTTCAAATCACAATTTCATCATTTTTACTAAGCTATGATCATGCTTCAATTTATTTGACCGATTCAGTCCAAAACAAATGTTAAGCACCAAATTCATATTTTCCATTCCATTTCAAATTTACTTCCACTCTTCATGCCTATAATTGCATAATCAACAAATAACTCATGTAATACTCAATTCCATGTATTTTATGCATATAAGATAGGTTTACCACTTTATCACCTCATACATGTAATTATTATACTTACTACACCATCTCATTATTCACATATTTATAAACACTTAAAGGTCATCAAACATGCTCATTTATGTGTATTACATAACATATAACTTTATAACTATCTAAATGGCCATTCGGCCACAAGTCACATTTGCACACCTATATATTTATTTGATACAATATCATGTTACTCTATTTCATCTCATAATTTATAATTCATAATCCATCATTTGATGTTAATTATATGGTAATTTACATATATACTTCACAATACGCACATATTTTCACACCCAAGGGGTCAATTTATTGTATTTTATTGGGGATTAGAGCGGTTAGTATTTGGAGTTACCACCTCGCTCTATACTAAGACCACTAATCTTTTACCTAGAAAGGTTTGAAATAAGATCTTATTTATGCCTTAATAATATGCCTTCCTTTATATTGTAACATTTATCAATCCCATATCAATCAAACATGCATTATAATTAAAACATTCATGTCACCTTTTCATTTAAAGAAAGTAAATGGTGGTATTAAAATATACATAAACATATCTATACATTATACATCTAGAAATTGGGTTATTTATTAGTGGTTGTTTGACTTGACAACAACCCATAATTCCATAGGAATTGGCAGTAATTGCCTAACTCCCATCTCTAAGAGATTGGCCTTTGTTAAAATATATTTTTATGTCTTTAGATTAAAGAAAACTCAAAACTATTTAATTAAGAAAACACCAATTAATTTGATAGAAAAATTATTGATATGAGGTTAAGTTTTAACATGTAAAATAAGTTGTTAAACTACCTATTACAACCTAATAACAATCAAAAGAATTAAGAAGGTACAAAACCAAATGAAATAGTATAAAGCATATAATAGGTCCTATCTGTACATCATTAAGTTCATGTGGACTCAATATGGCTCCAATAAGTGTTCGTGTAGACTACATGTAAGGGTTAATATGTCCATTCAGACCTTCAATCCTACCATAATGGTCACTTGTAGACAACTCAAAGAATAGGTTAGAAGCAACATATAACGGTCTATGAAGACTTAAAAATAAACTCATAATAATTTACTTATCATACATAAGAAGGAGTCATGATGCATGAGAAGAATTATCACTGGGGAAACTATATACTTATTTGTTAATCATAGAGGACACACACACACACACACACATATATATATGTCTAAGGATTAAGATTATATACACTTATTTACATAGATTATGGTCCTCGTGAGAGGGAGTCCGTATGGACTAAAAAAATAGTATAAATACACACAAGACATGATCATTTGTATAAACTACTTTCCTTATGAAAATGAGTCCATATGGACCATTAACTAATGACAAACAAATAAATAGTATAAATATTTGTATGAACTATATTCCTTGTGAAAGGGAGTCTAAATAGACACATGTCAGTCCTTATCATGCCAATAATGTTCATATAATAATAATGTGATATAACAACATATAAGCATGTTAAACATAATAGATATAATACACCATATGTAAGATATTATTAAAACTATGTTGAATATTATTCTGCATGGATGTTAGATTACACATATATCAACATATTTAGTCTATGTGGATATGAGCATACTTTAAGATAAGTCCATGTGATTAGGATTAAAATTACATAATAATCACAGCATGTAAAGAGTTAAATATACACAATAAAATGGTACAGAACAATGACCTACTCCTATGATCAATGTTGAATTACATGGAATCACCTCACTTATAATCAATTATAGGAGATCATAGGTCCACATGAAGCAATATAAATGCATAATGTACGTACAGTAGGAGGCCTCAGATCTTACCTTATGATGAAGCTCTTTAAGCAACAACACAATAATGTAAGATTTAGAAAGAATGGAGTTTTACTATGGACTGATGTCTATTAGTGGGAATCCTATGTTAGAGTCCTCTTTTGGACTCTCAGATAGTAGTGTTTTGGCTCTTCAAATTGCCTCCCCCTTCTTCATACCCAAAAGGGTTATTTATAAGTTTAGGAGGTGGCTTTTTAATATAAAAAGAGTTAAAATTCTTTTAGGATTAGGAAACACAGTCTGAATAGAAAGTTTGCACTTTTGAAAGCTCTCACATCAGTAAGCCCGTATAGACTTAGACTATTTAGTCTGTGCGGACTTAGGTTATAGGTTTTCCCACCAGTCTATGGGCTTTAGGCCAGGTTTGAGTTAGTCTATGCAGATGTGAACTTGGACTTATTTGGGTGGACCATGGGCCTTAGGCTTGATAGAGTCTAGGTGGGTTGGTACAGACTTAGTGGTATTATGTTTAGATAGACCAATACCATGCTAGTTCATGTGGACTAGGTTTCTAAGTGGCCTGCATTATTTTTTTGAGCCTGTCTCTAGTTATCATCATAGGCTCAAAGGGGTAAGGCATTTATAGTTGCCCCCACTTTGGTGTGTGTTGTGAAAATGCATAAATTAAAATAGTACATAATAAAGTACCTAAGTTAGAGATACTTACCTTGCCACAAGACTACATCAAATGTGAATGCATGTCTTAGGCAGGTGAAATTTAACAAGAGTGGATTTGCTTGTTAGGTTGAACCCAAGAGAGTTATGGATTGGCTAGTTAGGCTAAACTCGAGAGAGTTTATGTATTGGCTTGTTAGGCTAAACCCAAGAGAGTTATGGATTAGCTTGATAGGTTGAACTTAAGAGAGTTTAGATTAGGCATTGAGCTAAATCTTATGTGTTGTGGATTGGCTTTAAGCTGAACTCGAGTGAGTTTGGATTGGGCATTAAGCTAAATCCTTTATGTTGTGGATTGGCATTAAGTTAAACCCAAGTGAGTTTAGATTGGGCATTGAGTTGAATCTTATAAAAAAAGTAAAAATTAGCATATTTTTAATATAGTAAATAGATGGTAACATACTTGGCTTTTATCAATTATGGATAAAATCCTATGATATTGTTGTTGTATTAATTGAATAAGCATGAAGCTAAATTTGTGAAGATGAGATTGTCATATTATAGTTGTTAGATTAACTTGTAGTTGAATCCTAAAGAAGAAGAAGATATGTTTTTGGATTAATATTTAGTTGAATCCTAAGAAAAAGGAAGATAGATTTGAACCTTAAAAAAATTAAAACAATTGTTAGAAGTTAATTTAGCAACATCGAATTAACGTAGAGCTAAATTCAATAAAGAAAGAATATAAATGCTAAATTAATTAACTAGTTGTTAAGTTAATTTAGAGTTAAATGTTAAATCAACTTAAAGTTAAGTGTTAATTAACTTAAAGTTGAAAAAAGTGTTACGAATTAGCATGTAGCTAAATTTGTTAGACAAATGAAGATATGAGAAGGGAGGTAAAGGTTTAAAGAAAGTAATCCTCATTTTTTTTAAGGTTGTTCTTCAGGATTACTTCAAGGATTGGCTCAAAGTTATCTATAAAGCAATGGATACTAAGGAAGAGGATTTTTGAAAACTTTTAATAGAAGGAAGAAGCTATGGGTTACTTCTTCTTTTAAAGGAAATAGGTTACTCCCACCATTTCTTTAAGATAATTCTATTGGCATTGGGTAAACATCATTGAGTTTGGATGCAGAGTTGGGATTTCATAAATTCATTGATAATTCTTAAAACAAGATTTGCTAGAAACTTATCTATTGTTAATTAAAGATAGTTTATTGACTCAGACAAATTCCACTCCATCGAGTCATGATATGGCAAATTTTAATGACAAAATAACATCTAATCTAAGTTAAAAGAAGATCTTTTTGTTGAAAACAATTGAACATCTCTAAAAGGATTTGAAAATGAAAACTGAATCTATTAGTTTGAAAACAAACTAAGCAGATTGACTACTTTTGACTATTTTGTTTTTTTAGCTTAAATAACACATTTTTAACTTCAAAAACATTTTCTGAATGGTAGTAAAATGTTTATACAAGTAAAAGCATATGAAATTTTGCCAAAATTATGGTTGGAATGAGAAAATGAATTAAGTTAATTCATTTAAGCCTAATTGAAAATGGAAAACCTAATTTAATGATTGATTAAATATATTTTATTAATTGAAAAAATTGAATAAAACATATTTATTAGCCCATTAGTTATCAGTAAAGGTAAGCATTGGCTCAAAATTAGTTTATTTTATTGAAAAAACCATTTTTATGTTTATTGACCGAAAATGGCCTATATAGTTTTTCAATAAACTAATTCTCTCATATTCCCACACTTGGGTGCAAAAATTTTGTCTAATTTAAAGTTTCATTTTTCTACTAACAATTGTTTGATAGCTTTTTTGATCTTTTAGGGTCATGTTTTCAGATGCCTAGACAAATTAAGGCTGTGTAGACCGGAGGTACATAAGCTAGCGTAAGTCTGTATAGATGCTATGTAGGTTTATAAGTTAGTACATGCAGACTAAAGATGGATGTATTGATAAACTACTGAGTTAGTTTGTGTGGACATAATTAAAGGTTTATAGAGGCAATCCATGTAGACAAAAAACTAATAAGAGGATGGGGTAGGATATAAGCCTATATAGATGTGAAGGGTGAAGTCTTTGTGGACTTGTCACAATAGAAGAAAATCATCGACCTTCTTTTCTTTTTTTCACTTTCCCCAATTTGTTTTTCCAATTTTCTCTCTGTATTCTTAGCACCAATGGCTTCCCCTCAAGATTTTGAGTTGTCATCCTCCTTCATCAACATGAATGCGGCTACCAATGAGACTTTAGTGGTATTGTTGCTATCATCAACTAGTGTTTCTCCCTCTTCTTCACCTTTTTTACAAATTGAAGACACTTTTATGCCAATTTTGAAGGGTTTTATGCCCTTTTTGACTATTAATCAGCCTTGAAATGCAGCTCCAATGAATGAAATTTTATTGGTTCTTTGATGCTAATCTTGGTCGATTTGATGACCCACACGTGTGCCAAAATATACCTCTAGGTTCATTTCTTCCCCTTTTTAACTTCCTTTTTGATTTTTGGTTGCTTTTTGCTTAATCTTCTTCATTGTGTGTTGCCATCTAGTTTGACAAGTCCGTGTGGACCTGATTCACCTAAGTCATACTTGGTCCTTGTTGACCTTCCCTTTCATTACTTTTTCTAGAGTCCTTAGGATAGGGTGTTGAAACTTTTGCATGCGGTAAAAGAGGTGGTCTATGCATAATCATTAAGTGCTATTTGAAGTCTATGTGGACTCTAGTTTTGTGTCTATGAGGTCTGTGCAGACCTTTTTTTAATGATTTTTATACTTTATGCATGTTTATCTTTCTCTGAGTTGCCAGGTTCTCTAACTTATGGTGGTCCATATGGATTAGGATGATCTTAGCCTATGCAAATTCTTTATAAATTCTGCTTGTTGATAGTTTGCGTGAATTACAAAAGGCTTACCTATTTGTTATCCATGTGGACTTTTTTATTTGAAATTTAAGTCCATGTAGACATATGTTGTGCCTTACTTACCTATGTTCATCTTTCCTTGTAGACACATCTTAAGTGCAGAGGCACTTTGTCAGGCTCACAATAGTGGTATGCATCAATGCCCATTCAAGTAAAGGATCGGGTTTGAGTGACTAGGTTTTAGACCTTCATTGACCATCTCATCGGAGGGGATTTTTGTAAAGACCTCTAGGTGCTTAGGGCTTTATTGGATAAGTGGATGGACATGACACACACCTTTCATAAGCCCTTCAGAGAGCTGGCCATCACTTTTTTTGATTGGGCATTCATTATGGGAGTACCCTGTACTGGTCGAGCTATTGTATTTAATGCCAATTATTGCTTCACTACTCTTCACCTTTAGGAAGTGAAGAGTTTGCTTGGTTTTATGCCTTAGGATCACTCAGGTAGCATTTGATGTACTAATTTGTATGAGCAATGGGCTGATGCTACACTTACTACTCAGCTTAAGATGGATCAATATGCTTCTGCTTTGTTCTATATCTTCTAGGGATTACATTATTTGTAAATGCCAATAGCAATATGAGCTGGAGCTTTTTACTTATGTTACAGCAGATTGAGGGCATAAGTTCTTAGAACTAGTGTTGCTCATCACTAAGGTAGATGTATAAGAGCCTAGATATGGTGATTTATATGAAGAAAAGCTATAAGTTCATCCAGGGCTTTGTCTTGGGTGTTTTGGTGAATGCTTTTCTATGAACTTTATCTATTGTTTCATGATTGCTTGTTCTCTTTAATTTTGACATTGTTTTTACATGGGTCTAGGCATATGAGCTTCACTTACTAACCCTTTTTGAGACCTTAAATTGCCTCATCACCGATGCATTATTGTTAGTACTTAAGCTCTTAAGCTTGAGATGATGTAAGTAATCTTACAAGAATGTAAATGCACTTGATTAGCTTGATTTATGAATTATAAATGTTATATTTACCTAATTTTCTCTCTTTTAGGTTGACTTGGCTTGATGGGTTTTCCCTATTAAAGAGATGGCAAATTTTCTCTGCTCTATGTGAGAACTATCCTTTTGAAGGATTCTATTAACTACCCTAGAGGCCTATTCTCAATTTTTGGTGGAAAGAGTGTTGAACTGGCATATGGGCATTGATGCACGTTACATTCCTTAAGGTTCACTTGACATCATGCAATTCAAGAGGTACATTGATGACCTAGAGTTTGTTCAAGGCATAACTATAGGCATGCCTAGGGACACATTTAATGGATATTGAAGGGGGAGATTACCCTCCTTGTGCATTTACTCACTTGTTATCTTGCGTGCCCTATACTTTAGGATCTGCTCCTTAGGTAAATTGGTTGATCTCTTGTTCATTATTTTTGAAGCCAATTTCTGACTATGTGTTATATTACAACCTACTATTACCACTTCTAAAGTTAGGCCTTCTTCATCTTAGAAAAGGGCAAGGATGGCTCCTAGTTCTTAGGGGCCACAATTTTCACCTCATCCTATAACTGTTAGAAGTGGTGCTTCTAGTCCAGCTGCTGGTCAGTCATCATTGCCTAGTAAAGTTGTGGGCACTTTTATTGATGTACCTAAGCTAAGCTACATATAGTATGTCATGGATAGGGAGTTATCCTTTGCTCGCCTTTGTATTGAAGACAATTAACCAGTCCTTTTTGAGCAAGAAAATACTAAATTGGTAAGCTCTTTTGGCTTTTTTTGATCACTATGTTAGCTTGATTTTGTGTGACACTTCTTGTCTTGGTTTTGATAGGTTGGAAAGGCTCTTATAGAGAAAATTGCATGGGTAATTGAGGATTTTAGGTGAGCCATGGTAGGTAAAACCCATATTCTTGCCATAAGTACTTTTTTTGCATTAGTTAGTTCGATATGTATGTGTATATGGCATGTATGATGTATGAAAATGCACTAATCTAGTATTCTTTTATAGAATGAGCTTACATGAAGGGTAGCTGCACTTTGTGAGACCTGGAGGAAGTTAAGGGCCTTAAAAATCTCTAAGAAGTTAGTGCTCTCTTCCAATGATGAGGACACAGAGAGTGAGAGTGAAGAATGAAAAAGATAATAGCTTTACCTTCTCCCTTTTTTTTGGTTACTAGGCCCTAATTTTTGTATGTACAAAAAAAATAAATATAGAATATACGTTCTTTTGTTTTGAACATATTTTGCATTTTCACATATTAATTCATAAGAATTAATATGCATGAAAACTTTTTAATAAAAATATATAAAACATTTATTCCATTTACATGACATCCCTCATGGTAAGGAGTTCCTAACCATCCATGTAACTAGAGAGCTAAAGCTCAATGGCATTCTTTAATATTTCATCATTGAGATATAGGACATAGTATACTATACCTATTGGTGTAAGCTAACTAAACATTATATGACCCATCTCAAATAATTTGTTTCAGCATACCTATCTATATCAAGGAGAATGTCCACAGTCTCCTTAAATGAGCATCTCATCAATACTTTAGTGTCATTTCAATTAATACTATGATAGGTGATCACTATTAAAATGTTCATGACCGGTCAAGCTATCACATAGTATGGTAAGATATCTGCAATCTACTAATGGTTGATTGGTTAATAACCTTAACTCATCCAATAAAGACTGATGCATTATTTTAGTGTTAAAGTGTTTGTATCTCTTTAAAGATTAGTTGGCTGCTTCATTTTGTATCCAAGCTTTCTGCTCTAAATATGTAGTCCGTTTGAATGCTTTTATTATGGTATATGCAGACTTGATTTCTTAGCTTGGTTATGTCTATCTAAAAGCATTTGTGTGGACTTATTTTATGGTTTGTGTGGATGTACTCACATGTTTTGGATCCCTTTTCCTTGTAGGAATAGGAATGACATGACTTAGGGTTTATAAATATTCCCTTCTTCTTACTATGTATGCCATTTTCATTATGTCTCTTTATTTTAGTCAAGAGTTATCTCGAATCTTGGAAGCGAAGGTGACTTATACTTTACCCATCCTTGCCCTATTCTTTGCTCTCATATTATTGAGAAAAAGTGAGGATAGACCGTAATTTTTTTGCATGCCACTGTGCATAATTGGGATTTTATCTTCCATGTGATTATTTTTAATCACCATAAAGTTATCCCTACCCGTGAAGAATTTGCTATTGTCATGAGTTTTGATGCTACTTCAAATGTTCCTCTAGCTATCCTATCTTTTAAAGATCATTATCCCATAGATATTGTACTTGCCTTAGGGGTTTCTCCTCTAGTGGCTCAGAAGATAATCCCAATTATGGGTTTAATTTCCTTGCAAAAAATTCTTATTTTGCTCATAGACTTCCCCCTAATTCTGGGCGAAGTGTGTGCTGTTGTGCATTCTTGGTCACTTGTTCGTGGTCATTTTAAAGGATAAGTTTTGCGATTTCAAAACATTTCAAGCTTTGATTGCCATATATTCTAGCCTCAAACCTTTTAGCATTATTTTAGCTAAAACCATTTAAGGATTGGATTTTTTAAAGAGAGGTGACATTGACTATGTAGCTGTAAGTCCACTACTTTTACAGGTTTGCTTAGAGAGCCCATTTAGGTTTTGCCTCTAGCTTTGTTATTTTCTCAACCCTAACTTTGCCTAGCATGCCCATGAGCATTTTTACACTAGTGGGTTTGCCTAACTTTTGCTTAAGTGGTCCATTTTGAATTTTCCAACATAATGGCCTTTTTTTATATCTGGTTATAGGTGAGGCTAAAGCTATTTGTGCCCTCTCTTGAAAAGCTTTGGATTAAATATGTGTCAAATCATCATTATAAAAGAAGAATCGAGAGAAAACTTGACACATGTGAGTCATGGATTGTATATCTTAGTGATGTTACTAAAATTTGATGGAGTTGTCCTTAGTGGAAAATCACCCATTTCTCCTTGTCTTGTCATTCTGGCTATATTCCCTTGGTTAGGTTAAGACATGCAATATTTTACAACCCTTCTCAGATTCAGAAACTGTTTGGCTTGGTGTAGCAAGTCCCTTCTAAACCTTTAGGGTTTCAAGATGGGTATTTGATGTGGCATTTCTTGCGCTCCTTTCCAAATTTGTGGAAATGTTGTGTTTTGCTAAAAAGATATGCCCGATCATAAGGCTAGTAACACAAGTATAGATGACAACAATAAAGATTAGATTTCTAGTATATTAATAGACAACAACACATTAGTAATAAAGAGAAAACATAAAGATGCAAATTCTTTTTCTAGAAAAAAATACTCATGTCTAGACTTTTAGAGTTTAATTATTTGTACAATATTTCTCACTAAAGGGAAGTTTGCATTCTAATGATCATGACCAAGAATTTTTTCCATTAATTACATTTGAAACTAAACTACTTAACCTTGCTAAATATATTAGATGCCCTTTGATAGTACAACTATTACCAATCAACCTTGGTAGGTTTTCTTGATTGGATATTTTCTTTCAAGTCCCCTAATTTTTGCATGAAGTGCCTATTTTCAAGTTTTCATTTCATTGGGGTGTCCTAATTTTTGCCTAAGCCACCCCTTTTGGGGTTTTTAACTTATCGAACTTTTTTTTTTATGATTCTAGTAGAAATATTTCTTTAGTTTGTCTATGGTCATAGGTTTTGAGA